>PVIW01004685.1:0-125505 GCA_004026585.1 Noctilio leporinus | reverse complement strand
CAGACTTTCCCCCCACTGTAGCCCCTGGTCCCCCCTCCCAGCTTCCGGGCCCGGAGTACCCAAAGCTCCCAGGCGGGGTCCTCTCTAGCTCTCCTCCCGGACCCCACCCGTCTCTGAGCCCTGTGGCCCGCCCCCCACCATGCCAAGCAGGCCCGGCCGGCCTTGGCCTCGGACGCCCGGTAGCCCCACCTTGCACCTCTAACGTTGGGCCTGCTATCGGGGCCTGGGAGCGGGAGTAGATTCGAGACGCACCCCTCCCGGAAGAGTGCGGCCTGGAGGAAGGGTGCTTGTAATCTGGGCTGGGGCCCTCCGGTTGAATTTTGGGCGCCGAGAGAGGCCCCTCCCCGAATGAAACTTTGCGGGGAGGCCCCGCTCCCCTACTTGGGGAGGGGGAATTCCCTAGAACGCGTTCTCCCCCCCTCCTGGAGGCAGTTGGGGAGCTCGGATGTGCACCCCCTCTCGGCGCTTTGGAGAGGCGGTAGAGGGCGCACCCTGCCCCCCACCAAGGGCGGTCGTTGAAACACCTCCGCAGCCTGGGGGTGGCGAGAGACCGAGAGGCTCCCGGCGCGCCCACCCCGTCGGCTTCCCGGGGAGAGGCGGGGGCAGGAAGCGAAGGCGGGGACCGCGCCAGGGGCAGTAAACACTGGCCGGGGAAGTGGGGCAGAGCTAAGGGGGTGGGGTGGCGCTGCAGCTGTGCCGACTGCTGCCTCGAGGCGCTCCAGAGGGAAGTGAGCGGCCGCCGGGCCCGCCCGGCCCTGACCCCGGGCCATCCCCTACCTACAGGGCTCGTCGCACCTTCCCCAGCAACTCAAATTCACCACCTCTGACTCCTGCGACCGCATCAAAGACGAGTTTCAGCTTCTGCAGGCTCAGTACCACAGGTAAGTTGGGGCGCAATTCCCTGCCCTGGAACAGGTGGAGCCCCCAAGGCAAGAAGGAGGCCTGGAGTGGAGGTGGTGGGCCCTGATATATACAAATACTTTAAAACAACAACAAACAACTGTAAGTAGAGTCTTATTGTATGACAGTCGCTGTCCTGGACACTTGACCAATATTAAACTCACTCAGTCTTCAGAGCAGCCCATTTCATAGATGAGAAAATGGAGGCACAAAATTAAATCATTTGCTCAGATTCAGCTGTATGGCTTCAGAGCCCTGCACCCACTCTCATCCCAATCCCCACTGAATTAGAAACCTCCCAATAATTGGAGTTGGGGTGGACCCCACCTCCCAGAAAAAAAACTAATTAATTCCCCCCAAAGAAAAAATTCTGCCTGTTATCTCTCTGCCACATTTAGGGAAACGGGTTCTGGTATCCAACAGATTTTATTCTCCTTTCAGAATTTAATCTTCAAATATTTGCCATGTGCTGGGATCTGAGGGGAAGGAACTATTCTTATCTGCATCTTACACTTTGAGAAACCAAGCACAGAGAGCTTAGGGCTTTCTAAGGGGGGAGCACAGCAAGGAAATGGCAGAACTAAGATTTGCACCCAATTTCTGGCTCAAATGATGCAAATTCTCAATGGCTCTGTTATAGAGAGCTTTGCCTGGGAATCAAAAGGGGGCCCCAAGATTTTAATAAGATCTTGGACCCCCTCTAGACGTCAGTGTACCCACACAAAAGGATCCTGGGTTTTCTCCAAGAAGAAAGGGGGCGTTTTTTCGTTTTGTTTTTTTAAAGATTTTATTTCATTATTTCTAGAAAGAGGGGAAGGGAGAGAGGCAGAGAGGGAGAGAGACATCAATGCATGGTTGCCTTTCACCTGCCTCCAGCCACAGGCCTGACTGGAGACCTGGTTTGCAACCTGGTTATGTGCCCTGGCTGGGGAATTGAGAAAGGGAGAGTTTTTAAACACCCACCCCCTTGGGGTTCTTGCCATGCTCCCTAAGTGTTAACTACTGAATACACACACGTCTTTCTTGTAATCTTCCTTGGTATTCTGTTGTGGGGACTTCAAAGATGAGAAAACTGAGGCATTGATGGTTGAAGGGCAGACCCAGGAACTTCCTTGTGGTCCCATGATATGGAGAGTTTGGGGCATTGCCTAGCAGGTCTGGCCTTTCTGAGCCTCTTCAGAGGGTTCTTCCCTCCTGGCTGGTCCATGTCCAACTCACAGTGAGCACTAGAACTGCCAGTCTCTGAGACCCAGGGTCACAGTGCTGCTGCAGTGCTTTGTGTCCTTTGGTAAGCCCACTCCCTCCCTGACTTTCCACTTGCCGGGCCTGAGCGTCACACTATAGAAGGAGGGATCCTACCGTGTTGGCACACAGGATTTACCAAACCCTCAAGAAGGGCCAGAAATCCAGAATTTGGGATGAAATTGACTGTTCTTTCTTAAAATGGTGGTAACAAATGATCACTTAAAAAAAAATATTAGAGAAAACAAAATCAAGGGGGCCACAACAACCCTGTCGCTCATCCCTGAACTGGGGTCATGCAGTTGTGACCAGTCTGGCGGAGTGACACACCAGGTTCCTGGGGTGACTGTGAAATCAACAACCATTGAATGGCTGCTTACTATATGCTAGGCATTATTCTAAGAACATTTCTAGTCTTAATCCATTTTGTCTTTATCACCCCACCCAGAGTGGTCGTTGCTTTAAGAGGCGCAGAGGCAGGCCCAGGGAGGTAGAGGGGTTTGATCAGAGTCACACAACATCCAGTTCCTGGGCCTGAACTTTGAACCCATTCTACTTAAATTAAGTTTGTACTGTCAATCTCTCTACCAGAGGCCCTAATAGGGGGCTTTTAAGAAGTGCCTGCAAGCCCTGGCTGGTAGTACAGTGGATAAGGTGCCAGCCTGTGAACCCAAAGGTCGCTGGTTCGATTCCCAGCCAGGGCACCTAATCTGTTTGCAAGCCAGGTCTCCAGCCAGGTCTATAGCTGGAGGCAAGTGAAAGGCAACCATACATTGATATTCCTCTGCCTCTCTCCCTCCCCTTCTCTCTAAAAATAACAAAATTAAGAAAAGAAATGCCTGCAGCTCCTCCTCACTGGGAAGCCTGAGAAAGGCCAGAGGGTCCCCACCTCTTATTACCCAACAGTGGAACTCTCACCCCCTAGTAAAATCAAGGCCCATAAGAGGGACTGGGCTCCCTTGGAGATTTCTTGATGAGTTCAATCCAGAGCCCTTAGACTTCTAGGCTCTTCAGAGTTTCTCTTTGTTCCTCACCATTGTTGGAGACTTTTCTTCAGTGGTTGAGAGTGTAGTTCTGAAGCCAGGTAGCTGTGTATCCTTAAGCCAGTTACTCAACCTCTCTGGGCATCCATTGCATCATCTGTAAAATGAATGATGTTCATAGTATTGACCTCATTGAGTTTTGGGATGGGTGAAAGGTTTAACTCTCTGACTGATCTAGAGTCAGAGCATTTGCTCTGACTTTTTTTTTTATTGTTATCATCATTGTTTTCTCCACCACCAGATCTGTAAGCCTGGTTTCCAAATCCCCATTTTACAGTTAGGGCACTAGAGGCTCTGCCAACCCATCCTCACAGAGTGTTTATCTCCTGTCAAAGTTTGGGGCTCACCCAGCCACCACCCTCTCTCCCCATGTTCTTCTTCAGCCTGAAGCTTGAATGTGACAAACTGGCCAGCGAGAAGTCAGAGATGCAGCGTCATTATGTGATGGTGAGCCAGCTGAGGGGAGTTGGGAGGGGCATGTAGGGGCCCCCGACCCTCCTCTGCCACCAGCAGCTGCTGTGCAAACCCTGGCCACCTCCCCTGGGAAGTGTGAGGATTCAGGGTCCACCTTGCTGGCCTGGCTTCACTCCCAGGCGTGGTGGAGGTGCCAAACCACCGGGTTGCAGCCTGGACCTGCCAGGTCCCCTGGCTGTCCTTGGCAGCCAGCAGAAGAGGCAGTAGCTGTGGAAGCCAGGAACTGACGTGGGGGAGCAGCCGGATCCCCGCCCCCATGATCCAGGCATGCCAGTGCTTAACCCCTCCTTTCCCAAGCTTTTGGAAGAGGATATACAGACTATTTATACTTGCACACACACACACACCACACACACACACACACACACATATGCACCCTCCCTTTCAGGAGGCTAATGCCCTTTGAGGTTGGTGGGAAGGAAGGGGTAACAAGGTATTCTTTGGACTAACATTTGAGACCCTGCCCATCCACACTGCCAGAATCACTTGCTGTTTCATACCCACCAGGTGGCAATTTCTGCTTCAAAAACTCTTGTCTTGGCCCAGTCCCTAGCCCAGCCTTCCCAGGTTGCAAGGGAGGCAGAGCCAGACTGAAGCTCCCAGCCCCAGAGGGAGGAAGCTGGGCAAAGAGGGACCCAGCAGGGACAGGGGGACTGCATAGGGGAGCCTCTGCCTGAGGAAGGCTGCTCAGAGAATGGGGCATTGCCCCTGGGGTCTTGAAGAATGAATAGGAGCTTGCTGGGGGGGTAGAGGTCGGGGGAGAAAATGACCAAGCAAAGGCCCAGGAACCACTTGGCTCTATAGAGTTGGCCACTTGGTGATGGGAAGCCGTGAGAGGTTTTAGAACAGGGCAGGGGGCAGGGTTAGATCCGGGGCGTGGGGAGGGGGGCTGCTGGCTCCAGAGCCCAACTCAGCTGGCTTTGTTTATCTTCCATTATTTATACCCAGGAAGGCAAACTTCCCTGCAGTCTGGGGCCACCCGCAGACAAGACACATAAAGATAAAAGATTAAGTGCCCTGGAATGTGCACGGTGGGAGGAGGTGGGGCTGGATAATTATTCCAGAAATCAGGGAGCCAGGCTGGGGCAAAGGCCATAGCATTCCCCCAGCTCTGTAAGAAGCCCCACGAGGCACCTGGGCCATTCCTGGTGTGGGTATCTACCCCCTCCCATCTCCTCCCACCTGCCTCCCTCCATCACTTCCTGCTCCATGTCTGTGTCTTGCTTGCTCCCCTTCTCTGCCTCCCCCTTTGTCTCTCTCTGTCACTCCCATCTCTTTGTCTCTTGAGCTCCCCATCCTTCACCCGCCCCCATTTCTTTCTCTCCCCTCTCTCCTCACTGCAGTACTACGAGATGTCCTACGGCTTGAACATTGAGATGCACAAGCAGGTACGCCCTCTCGCTCTCTCCATGGCACCCCCAGGCAGGTAGGAGCCCGCCCCTTGGCTGAACACCAAGTCTGCCCTTGTGATCCTGTTCCCTCTCAAGTACCCTCCTTTCTTAGGCCTTCCTGGGAGGTATTCTGCCTGAGGAGGAGGGGCAGAGGCCACCACCCTGTTGTCTCTCTTTTGTGACCGTGGCAGAAAGGTGACTTGCATACCTACACTCTGTGTAACCTTCAGGTTGCCCCTTGTCCCCCAGCCTTCCTTTAGCCATCTTTGCCTTGAGAAGGTCGCTACCAGGGATGTTATAGAATAATGAAACCACTGCCCCCGCCATGCTTTCCTGCCTCCCTCCTACAGAGTGTTTACTACCTGCCAGTCACCGGGGGTCATCTTTTCAGGGCCACCCAGACCTGGAGTGGCCCAGCCTGGATTCCAGCTTGTGTCTGCACTGTTAGCTTCAGGGCAGAGCACCAGCCTCACATCCCGCCTTTGCCGCAGATGGGATCCCAGTGGACCCATGTGTCAGTTCACCCTGTCTGAGCTGATCTCTTTTAGGCAGAACCCAGAGCCTCTTGGGCTGGTCTGCACCTGCACCCACACGAGGGGATTGGGGACTGAAGAGTCTGTATGTTTGTTCTAGGCTGAAATTGTCAAGAGGCTGAATGGGATCTGTGCCCAGGTCCTCCCCTACCTTTCCCAAGAGGTGAGCAATGTCCCTGGGGCTTCAGGGAGGAGGAGGAGGAGGAGGTGGGTGGACAGGGAACTTGCTCCCAGCCCTCCCCACTGCAGTCACCTGGGGCAGCAGTGAGCTGTATGCCCCAGGGCACATGCCTCCCCTTTCTGGACCTCCCAGCTACTAGACAGCCTGAGCAAAATAATCCCCAGGCTGGAGAACCCCCAGGGGTGCAGGGCATTGGAAGGAGGGGCCTCGCCCTGCTGAGGAATTCCTAGCCTGAGTGAGTCACTTCACTGTAAAAATGTCAACTATGCCAAGAGCTGCACCAAGAATTTTTTTTCCTTGTTTTGTTTCTACCTTCCACCCGCTTGAGACTCACGTGCCAGGCCCTGTGAGTCCTTGGGCCAGGGACAAGAGGCATATGTGGGGAATGCACCCTGCTCATACATGGAGACAGACACAGATAAACATCGATACAACACACAGATACACATGGCACATACACACACATACACATTTGTGCAAACAAATGAGAGATATGCACGCACCCAGAGAAACAAATTTGGACATGGACTCAGTTATACAGGAGACACAGCTGCACACAGACGTAAAGGCACACACAGTTGTATACACTTGACAGAGGCACAGTGGACATGTGCACTCACCCAAGGGAACCAGGCACCCACCTCTTCCTCTTCTGCTTTTTGGGTTCTCAAACTCTCGGTGTAGGCCCCCTCCACACAGACCCCACACCTGTACCCTGTCATACTGTGTAAAGTCAAGTTCCTTCTCCCTGTCCATCATTTAACACTTTCCTTTTAAGCCGTACCTTTGAGTGATGTGCATTCCTAGGGACTATTCCCGAAGGATACCATGGAAGCCCCAGAGAAGAGGGTTCTGGAGGCCCTAGGGACTTCCCAGTAGCCAAGGCACAAAAAGGAGAGGTTGACTTTTAGGGAGGTTTCAGAAAAGTTGGGAGATCGTCCCTGAACCTAGATTCATACCGAAGCCCTGCCAGAATTCACTGGCATTCCCCCGCTGTGGAAGGACAGCGGCTCGAATTGGCAGATCCCACAGCACAGCTTGGAGCTGCAGAAAGAACAGGATTTTTCTGTACAGTTGGCCAGGTTGTACAGTGCACTTTTCTTTGCCTGTAGCATCAGGTAGGACATGATCCAAGGTTTCTCTCCAACTCCCCCAAAGGCCTTTTCCTAAGTATCTGTCCTCAATCCCTTTGAGCCTTCTATGCATCTCCATTTGTCCCCATTTTCCAGATGAAGAGAGTTGGTGAAAGGAAGCAGCTGGAGAGAGGGGGCTTTTCTGGGAGGATGGGAAGAGTGGGGCTTGGGGGATGGCACTAACAGGCTAGATGGGAGTGGGGCATCTCCTGGGTTCTGACACAGGCTCCCTCTGTCCTCTCTCCTTTTAGCATCAGCAGCAAGTCTTGGGAGCCATTGAGAGAGCTAAGCAGGTCACAGCTCCAGAACTGAACTCCATCATTCGAGTAAGTCAGGGGTCCGGGGCGGGGCGGGGCAGAAGAATGGCAGGTGGCAAGTGGACTGCAAGTGGCTAACATCCCCCTCCCTCTGCCCTGCAGCAGCAGCTCCAAGCCCACCAGCTGTCTCAGCTGCAGGCTCTGGCCCTGCCCCTGACCCCACTACCCGTGGGGCTGCAGCCGCCTTCACTGCCGGCAGTCAGCGCGGGCACTGGCCTCCTCTCACTGTCTGCGTTAGGCTCCCAGGCCCACCTCTCCAAGGAAGACAAGAATGGGCACGATGGTGACACCCACCAGGAGGATGATGGAGAGAAGTCGGATTAGCGGGTGGCCGGGATGGGGAGGGTGGGGGGACAAAGAGGAGACGACACAGAGAGAGAGGAATGTTCACCACAAGACAGTATAGCTCTGGATTGGCTAAACTCCCGGTAGTATTTATGGTAGCTGCTGGGGCCTTAGTCCTGCTTGTGTGCCACCCCCTAGCTTTGCTCTGGCTCTCAGCCTCCTCCCCTCTCCCCTCTGCAGCCTGAATGGGTGAATACCTGCTTGTACCACACATAAGGCAAGCTGAGGCCTGGAGATGAAAATGGGAGGCCAGGTCAAAAGGGAGCAAAACCTCAAGAGGTCTAACACCCCCTGCACTTCCCCATTTCGCACACGTATAACTGACAGTCTGCCCGCTGGGCCCCCTCAGGGCACACCCCAGCTTCCCACCCTGGCACTGCATGCAAACACAATGCTAGTTGCCCCTTCCTGCCCTGGACACCCCTTTCTCTCCCTTTACCTCCCACCAAGTCACCTCTGCTAGTTCCAGACGCTCCTGCCCACCTGGTCCCCACTATTTGCCCAGCCAGGATGAGCAGGGTGGGGGTGGGCAACCCAAGATTCCCCTTCTCCCTTTCCCAAATAAAGATGAGGGTACTCAAGTTGTCTTGTTTTTTTATTTTATTTTTTTTTCTTCCAGTATACTAGCTTGTCTTTTAAGGGGATTTAAAAAAAAAAGAAGACAGAAAAATGTTTAAAAAAAAAAGCAACACCCACACCTGTGTCTGTATATAGCCTTTTAGACTGTCAGCTTTTGTTGTGTTCAGTCGTTTGAACTCTGCAGAGAAGTGAAAATGCTGTATCGAGGGGTGGGCTTAGCTGTGCCTTTCAAATAAAGATGTGAGAAGGTTGGTTGCTGTGTCCCTGCCTTTCTGTTGCAGCTGCCTGTTGTCCCCCCTTCGCTGGGAGGAGGGGACTTCTTTCCTGTCTGGACTCCCTTCTCCATTATAGGACCAAATATTGAGAGTCCTTGTAAGTCTATCTCTTAAACCTGGTACATAGACCAAAGAGGGTCAGCTGGAGGCTGTAGGTCATGCAGCCAGCCCAGGTGCTGGAGGGTTAGCAGAGCTGGTTTCTGAGCAGTAGCCCAGAGGGCCCCTAGGTGACAGAAGTTACTGAGACTGCAGAATCTACCCTGACACTGTGCATGAACACGGACCCTTTTTCCATATCAGAAAATGCAGACACCCGGCTGAACCTCAACCCTCCAAAGAACAGATTGAAGGCCCTCCCCTCCCCACCACACCCAAGCCTTACTGCCCTCAAGAGAGCTAAAAGGAAAGGAGACTGCCTGACGGGGGCCTGAGTGGGCATGGGGGAAGGTGGGTAGGCACCCCAACTTTGCAAGATCTTTGTAAGGGCTGTATGGCACAGAAATCCTGCCCTCGGAGCTGAAGCGTCCAGGAAACTTTAAAAGTGCAGGGAATTCTAATCTACCTCTAATCCAGTGGGTTCCCTTGGGAGGGGCAAGGGCAAAGGGAGGGAGGGAGGGAGGGAGGGAAGGGTGGTGATGGCCTACTCCCTCAGGGAAAATGTCTCGTCCCTAAGAGAAAGAGACTAAGAAGGAAGAGGAGGCTGGACAGTCACACCAGCCTCTTTCTGAGTCCTACCTCTCCACTGCAGCTAAAGCACCTCTAAAAAAAGGCCAGTGTGATGGGCTAACTCGAGGCTTAATATTTATCCTTGTGTTGAAAACCTGGACTCGCTCCACTTGGGAACTATAAATTGTTACATCTGTATTGGAAGGCTGTTTGGCACGCAGCAATGCCCCTTCTGGATCCATCCCCCAACAGACATGCCACTTGAGTCAGCCCAAAAAGTGTTCAGTCATCATTGTCCTGAACTGGAAACTGGTTGTTTAGTAAACAGAATACATATGTTGGGGCATAGTTGTGACGTGGAATATTACACAGACATGAAAAGAGTTGCTGCCACATTCAACACCATGCAGCTGTCAAACTGCTGAACAAAAGAAGCTGGGTACATGCCCTGGCTGGTAGCACAGTGGTTAAGGCACTGGCCTGTGAACCCAAAGGTCGCAGGTTCGATTCCCCAGCCAGGGCACATAACCAGGTTGCAAACCAGGTCTCCAGTCAGGCCTGTGGCTGGAGGTGGGTGAAACGCAACCATACACTGATGTCTCTCTCCCTCTCTGCCTCCCTCCCTTCCCCTCTTTCTAAAAATAATGAAATAAAATCTTAAAAAAAAAAAAAGAAGCTGGGTACAAAAGAATAAAGACTGTGTAATTCCATTTATACAAAGAACAAAACCAGGCCCAAGTGACCTTGTTTTGTCACCCTTGGCAGGGGGCAAAAGTGAAAGGGGTTTCTAATGGGGCTGGTCATGTTTTATTTATTTTTAAAAAGATTTTATTATTTTTAGAGAGAGGGGAAGAGAGAATGACAGGGAGAGACATCAATGTATGGGTTGCCTTTCACTTGCCTCCAGCTACGGAACTGGCTGGAGACCTGGCTTGCAACCTGGTTATGTGCCCTGGCCAGGAATCGAACCAGTGACCTTTGGGTTTGCAGAGCCGGTGCCTTATCCACTGTGTCATCAGCCAGGACTCTTCATGGTTTATTTCTTAACTTGGAAGTTGATGCCTAAGTGTGTTCAATTTGAGATAATTCATCAAGTTGTTCACTTACAGTCTGTGCTTTTTTGTGTATTTCACAAATATATATATTTGGCCTCCATAGCCCTCAAAAAATACATTCTAAGTTCTTCACGGCCCACCAGATTCTGCAATTTAATTGGTCCTCCTCAGCAGGCTACAGCCAGATTGAAACATCTTGCTTTTCTGTAGGCCTCTCCCTAACCCACCCCCAGAGTAGGGGAGTGACTGACAGCCCCCACCCCAACTTGGAAGAGTGGTGAGAGCAAAGCCTGGCACAGTCAATTCATTTAGAGACCCAATATGAGCCCCAGGGACACAGCAGGGAACAAGCACATGAATCTTTGCCCTCCCGGGTGGGATAAACAAATAAGGGAAATACAAAATGCATCAGGAGGTTTGTTCATAGAGAACAAAGCAGAAAAGGGATGGAGACTGTCAGTTGCATTTTTTTTTTTTTTTTTTATTTCTGAAATTTGCACATAGAAGCAACTCAATAAATGTTAGCAAATGCATTGGACGGCAGACCTGGGTTTGTACCCGACTCCTACCCTAAGTAGTGATTTGAGGCATGAAGTCACCTGTCTGATTGCAGTTTCTGGGAAAGTGTTGGGAGAATTAGCAGAAAGCTTGCAAAGGCTCACTAGCTGTCAGTTGATATTATCATCATTGATGTTCCTGGCTGATGAAGGGCATTGTGTGTGAGGGGGGGCGGGGGGGGTCACAAACCTGACAGCCTCCACCCAAAGGTCTTCTCTGAGAAAGGTGTGTGTTGTGTGTGTGTGGCGGGGGGATTCCTGCTCGGCCAAAGACAGGTCTGTGACCTCGGGTCTCCCTCGGGGCCTCGCAGTCCCCCAGCGCCGCCATCCCACCCGCGGAGAGGGTCCGGGAGACCACGAGCGCTGGAGGGGGTGCGTCCTAGATATCGGCCGGGAAGTCGCGCGAGCGGAGGTGCCATCACCGGAGCTTCCTCCGCGCCGCGGTCTCCCGCGCTTAACGACCGCGCCGCCAGCGACCTCGGCTAATTGATCCGCTAATGGGCCCCGCGCCGCGGCCGCGCCTAATGAGGCGGGAGAAAGGGGAGACGGGGGTGGTAGGAGGGGGAGGGGGAGGGGGAGGAACCGGAGGAGGAGGAGGAAAGGGGGAGGGGGAGAGGCTGGAGAAGAAGGAGGGCGGTTAAGCAGGGAAGGGGTGGGAAGAAAGGAGAGAAAGGAAGGGGTGGAGGGGGAGGGGAAGAGAATGGAGGGAAGGAGGGGGGTTACAGAAAAAACGGGGTAGAGAAAGGGGGGAAGAAGAGAGGGGATGGAGAAGATGGGGTGGGGGAAGGGAGGGAGGGAAAGGAAAAGAAGGCAGGGGGCAGGGACGGTGAGACTCCGGGAGGGAGCTCAGGCAGAAGGAAAGGGAAGGCTCCCAGCTCCCTGGGCACTGGACTTGAAGAGAAGGGAGCAACGGGGACTAGAGTGAACCCATCCTTTCCGTCTACCCGGCGCCCCTCTCTCAGACCCAGTCCCTCCTTGAATCCTTCTGGAAGGCCTCCCCTTCCTCTGACCCCTCCCCTCTGCCATTCTCCCCGCTTCCAAGGGTCTTTCCAGCAGGGAATCTGGTACATCAAGGATGTGAAGGTCCTCAGCTCTCTCTCAGCCTCAATTTCCCTGTCCATAAAATGGTTCTGATGTCCTTAGTCTTGGAGAATCTCACAGGTGCCAGTGACCAGAGACTGACCCAGCCAGCCCCTGTTCCCACACACCCCTCCTGCACTTGGGGAGGTGACAGCTCCCCAGCTCCCAGAGCGAGGCCCATCTTCTCCTGGTTTGGCCTCCAGGGCCCAGCAGAGGTTGAGAGGACTGCTGGATTCCCCCGCCCAGAGAGAAAAACACCCTCAGAATATGAACTATAACTAGGATGTGACACATTAAAGATTCACATTCTAGGCCAGCGAGGTACATATGCTGTCTGAAATATTTACATGGCCTTGCTCCTTCCCAAGTCGCTTGGGTGTTTGCGGCTTGGAAGAGACACAAAAATTTTATCCTGCAGTGAAATTAGAGGCCTCAGTGTCATCTCACTCTCTCCCCATTGTGCAGAGGGAAAAACTGAAGCCCCAGGAAAGGTGGGAAATTGTCACAGTCACAAATCAAGGCAGGCTACACAGTCTAGTCTCTTGCCCTTAACTGGCAAAGCTCTTGGTTCCATTCTGAACAACCAAAAATAATCAGAAAGGGAAAGCAAGTCACCAGGATAATAAACAATGAACAGCCGTGATTTGACAAACACAGTTATGCCCCTGCCTTGGCTAAGGGCCTCAAGTGCGTCTCTCAATTAATTTTTGAAAATACCCATGAAGGAAGGACTATGTCACAGATGAGGAAACTGAGGCGTGAAACTCAGAGTGACTCACCCAAGGGCACACAGCCATGGAATCTGCTTTCTGATTCAGGAAGGTCCAAGCTGTGGGTTCCAGGATCTTAGCCATTTTGTTGAAAAGAAAGAGAAGCTTTTGGACTCAGTGCAAACGGGCAGAGCTGTGTTCACCCCACCACGACCACCTCAAGGCCTTTCCCTCTGTCTGGAACACACTATCCCCAGAGCCACCACACACTCCCCCATCACCACCACCCCCTCTCCTGCTTGCTTTATCTTCACAGCATTGATTGCTATGGACAACTTAAGTCAACAAAGATTCCCTTGTTCTCCCCTTTCCCCACTCTGATATAAATTCCTTATGTGACAATAGAGTTTTGTCCTGTTTGGTCACTCCTAAATTCCCAGGGCGTAGCTTAGAATCCTCCATGGCACAGAGTAAGATGTTCAGTGAAGACTGAGGAAGAAAGGACAAAAGTGAGGGAATGGCCAGGAGCCAGTTGGGGTTGGGAGGTGGGGTGGGCAGGGATGTTTGGCCTTGCCCAGCAAGGGAAGGAGGGAGTGGAGAGGGTGGGTGTAGGGAGGCTAGGGCTTCTGGGAGCCAGGAAAAGTGCTTAAGCAGCGTAGGGTCACATCCAGAGGTGCAATGAGCAAAATCTTCTGGGGACTTGAGTCAGGCTGTAGTGGACGCAGATGCAGGGGCTCAGGAAGAGGCCCCACGGGTATTTAACGTTTCCCGAAGTTTGGAGCTGCAGGAGCGCTGCATGCAGCACCCTGACCCCCTGCTCACCGCCAGGGACGCCCTTTTGAGGGTCTCTCCAGGGTCTCCGTCTTGCTCTATCTCTCCACCCCTCTGCCTCTCTAGGTTTGGATGTGTTCTCTCTCTAATCTATTTCTCCCTCTGCCCTTCACGGTCTTTCTAGATGTCTGCTGCTTTCCCCATGTGTCCCCGCTCTATGCCCCCCTCCCCGCCATCCCTGCCTCTCATCCAACCTATCTGGTCCCCCAACCCCCCGCCACCTCCCTCTACTAGCCTCTGGAAGCCACCAAGCCCTCTGAACCGGGTTGCTGGGCGCCTGCCAGGCCTGGAAACCCACCCCTCCCCTGCCCTTGACCCTCCGCTTGCCACTCAGCCTTCTCAGTCTTTGTCCGTTTCATTTCCTCCTCCCCTCTCCACCTCTGGGATCCTGGGACCTAGCCGGCGCTCCAGGTCGCGTGCCGAGCCTGACTCAGCTTGCTGGGTTCCGCGACAGGCCAGACAGCATGGGTAACAGTGGGGTCCGGGGCAGGGGGGCTTTAGGGGAGGAGGGGGCGGACTATCTGGCACTCTCCACGGCTGACGGCTGAGTGTGGGACGTAGGGAGGGAGTGGTACCCGGCCCCTGAACTGCAGCCACGGAGTGCTCACCCTGAGGGTAGGGCTGTGTGACTTGAACAGGTCCCTAGGCATCTCTGGGCCTTCACCCCCCACGCCAAGCCAGACCAACTGCCAACCACAGCACATTGGGCTTATGCCTGCTGTGTGAGAGGCCAAGTTGGGAGCCCAGAGACCCTGACTTAGGTCCTCTCAACCCTCATGAACTCACTGGGTAGTGGGAAAGGCAGACAACCAACAAACCAGCAAGTAAGATAATTTCAGAGAACAATCAAGTGCCAGGAAGAAAAATCCAGCAGGGGCCAAGACAGAATGACAGGGGATAGGATGCCCCTCTGAGGAGGTGACATTTGAGCTGAGACTCGGGTGACATAAGGAGCCTGCCTTGCAAGGGGAGATGGCCGCAGAGCGGGAAGGTTTTCTAGGCACAGGAAACCACCACGGCAAAAGCTTAGAGGCAGGACAGAGTATTCTTTTGCAGACCTTTGGCCCCTACTTTGCAAGGCCAAGTGATCTCACACAAGGGGGAATGAATAAAGTAGCTGGCAGGTACCATTATCAAGGGCTAGCCTGATTTTCCAGATGAGTAAACTGAGGGCCAGAGAGAGTGAAAGGTCTGAGCACAATCAAGAAGCTGGGGGAGTAAGATTCACATTGGGCCCCATGGTTTGTCCACCTACACCTGTTCAAAGCCAGCCTGGGCAAGAAGGGTGCTGGATAAACCATACAGAGGCCAGACTAGGGAGGTCATGGGCAGTGTGGGATCTGGGATAGAAGTAATGACCAGGATTCCCCCAGGGCTTTAAAATCTAGGGTGCCTTTGGTGCCAGCTCCAGCCCTGTCCCACCATGCACATACTCTCACACAATAGTAACTAAACCTGTTGATCTACTGAGCTGTTTGCTCCTGTAACAATGGGATGAAGTTTTGATCATGACCTCCATTTTGCAGAATCACAGTGACAGAGCAGCCAAAGTGGGATCGAACCCTGGCCATCAGGATAGTGTGACCCCAGACTGCAGAGGACCCCTGCAGAGCTAGGTTGGCACCCACATATTGGGTGATGTGGGTGAGGTTCTGCCCCTCTCTAGGTTTGCCCTTTATCCTTCCCGCAAATACATGGGGCAGGAACTGACTGTGTTGGGCCTGGGAAAACAATAAACACACCCACAAATGCATACCATACACAGTAAGTGTTCAGAAAGTCATGAGGCTTATGAAGGAAATGAAATGAAAGGCTGAACAGGCAGAGAGGTAGGGGCTACTGTAACCAGACTGACTAGGCCAGTCCTCACTAGGATGTGGTCTTTATTTGACATTGGTTCACAAACCCATACAGGTTTCAACTGTACAACTCAACAAGACATTATCGGAACATGGTATAATGTGCCTACCTCCCAAACCAGTCTCTTTCCATCTCCATCCCCCACCCTTTGCCCATCTCCATCTACCCCCACACCTTCTGTTAGGATGTGGTGTTTGGTCCAAGGAAGAATAACCTTGATGCAGGCAAAGGCAGCAACAGCATAAGCAAAGGCACTGAGGGAGGACCTGGTGTGTTGAAAGATTAGGGAGGAGGCTGACCGCGGCTGGAGGTGAATGAGACTGAAGGAGAGGGAGGAGAAAAAGTAGGGAATGAACTGGGTGGGATCACCTAGACAGAGGTGGGAGTTTGTGTTTTGTTCTCAGAGTGTTGAGGAGCTATGGAAGGTTCTTAAGCAGAGGGGAGGATTGTATCTGATTCACATTTTAATGCTTGATCAAAGATGTGGGAGGAATGGAGAACGACTATCTATCCCAGCTGTGGTGTGAGGACAGGGTGAAAGAGAAGGGCCCTTTGGGTCACACTGGGACCCAAAGGTAGTAAGGACTGCTACCCCTTACTGAGCATTTACTATGAACCATGGTAAATACTTTACAGGCCGTTACTTATTTGAAGATTCTATTATCAATCTTATTTCCTCTAGCTAAGTCCACACAGAGCTCCTTTACACGTTCTTTTCCCTGAGTTGCCCAGGGCCTACAGTCCGTGAGTGTATTCACTTCCCCCATGTCACAGCCAGGTGATGTTCAGCGATGTACCCAGTAAGGCCGAGTCAGAGTTCATGGCTCTTCAACCCCAAAAGAGACTTAAGGTTACCTCATCTTTCCTCTGCCCACTTTGGGTTAGGGTAGTGATTTTCAACCCTTTCCGTCTCATGATACACATAAAATAATTACTAACATTCTGGGGCACACCAATATATATATTGCAAATCTGACAAAAATAGGTATACTTTTGATTTTTTCACACCAGACTGCTATTATTGGGTTGGCTGTTGTCTTTTTTTTTTTTTTTTGGTAATTTGACAGTGTAAGGGAAAAGAGGTTAGTGCCCCTGACTAGTCAGGTGTTGGATGATTTTTTTTTTAATTTGGCTTGTCACCTTGGACAAGTTCCTTTTCTTTTTATAAGATTTTATTATTTTTAGAGAGAGGGGAAGGGAGAGAGACAGAGACGGAGAGAGACACCAATGTATGGTTGCCTTTCACCTGCCTTCAGATACAGACCTGGCTGGAGACCTGGCTTGCAACCTGGTTATGTGCCCTGGCCGAGAAGGCTTTGCATGTTTTGAAAGTTCTTGTTGCATACTGGTTGAAAATTGCTGGGTTAGGGTGATACAAATTCATTACTTAAATGAGACAAATCTTGTGCATTCTGCAGAACCCCAGTTTAAACAACCTCAATCTGACATCTAGGAAGCCTTCCCAACTTCCAATGGACCTTACTCCTGGTTGAGGTTCCCACCCGCATCCCTCCCTTTACCCCAGCTGGGACCACAGGGATCTGAGGGGGTTCTGCTTGGTCTCCCACCACTACCCCAAAGCTGGGAACTCTAGAGTCCCCAGCATAGCCTGGACCTGGCTGCTCACAGGTGGGACAGCAAAAAACACCGGCTTCATTAATAATTCTTGTTGAACTATCTCACTATAAAGGTGAGTAAACTGAGGCCCAGAGAGAGACCCTCAAGAATCTGAAGGTCACGAGAGACAGTGGGCGGGAGAGCTCCCCATATTCCTGTATGGAAGGAAACGTGTGTGTGATTTTTCCAGGGGGTGTAGGGATCACTGCCAAGCGTGGCAGGGAGTAGAGGCTCTGAGGTCACCCAAGAGCCCTAGCCTGCGGGAGGAGACAGGCCTGGCTGGTGGCCCAGCAGCTCTGCTGGGAGGGCGGTAGGCAGAGGTTGGCGATGTCGGAAGCCAAAGGCTTGGCCTCCCCGAGGGAGCCGCTTTCCCGGCCCGGGTCGGATCAATGGGCTGTAATTATACCGCGCCGGGCTTGGAGCTGGCGGGGAGGGAGCGGGAGCTGGCAGGAGCTAGAGGAGGTTGGAGGGAGAGCGCGGGCTGAGAGGTACCCACGTTACTTTGATTGACAGCTCGGGAGGGCGCGGCGCGGGAGCTTCTGGGGATCGTAGTCTTTCCAAGAAATCCTGCTCCCGAGTCTCTCCCTCCGTTCATGCTCTCGTAAACTGAGGCAGGGGGTGAGCAACCGCCCATCCCCACCCCGGCCTACACATTGGCCCATCCCTTCCCCATCTGACCTGGAAACAAAAACTGACCTTTGCTAGAAGCCTCTAGGCTCTAGTGATAGTCTCAGCTCTTCCCCAAGAGGTCTAATCTTATTTAAGTCTCTCTACCTCAGTTTACCAATCGGTGAAATAGGGCGAAAGGCGCCCAGTCAGCCTCGTTAGCTGGTCGTGCTTTTGCAAGCAAATTGTTGAATAAGGGGCTCTTATTTCTAAGGGGAGACCCGTCAGTCTCTGGAATGACTCCCTTCTCCGTTTTAGGATACTAATGAGCCGAAGCACCCTCCTATCTGGCTAGGTTTGGGTATCCACGAGGGTATCAGCTTCTCTAAGGGAGGAGGGAGCCCCACTCTTCACACCCCGCTTTTGCCTCGCCGCCTCCTGATTGGTCCAACCAATCTTAGTGCTTCCTGCCATTGGTTGCCAGTTCCCTGATCCCCATTCGCCAGTGCCCCGTGTAACGTCATGGACCCATGTGGGAGCTCCGTGGAAGGATTGGCTGGCGCGCCCAGCCAACCACCGCAGAGAAAGGAATTTCCACAGTAGCCTCGGCTGAGAGGCTGATTTAAGGTGGTCTGAGCAAAATGGGGTCCCAGGGCTGCTTCTCAGCTTTTTCTTTTAACACACATACACAAGCGCGCGCATCCGCGCGCGCATACCCATTAAAAAAAAATCATAAAACACCTCAGCTTGGAACTGGAGCTGAGCCCTTCTGTACAGTGAGAGGGGAGAGAGCTGAAGTTAAGCCCCTCCCCCCATTTTGCAACTTCTTCCTGAATTTTGCAGATGAGGAAACTGAGGCCCAGTGAGGTGGAACTTAAAGCCCACAGAAGACAAACTTGTTAGTCAGGGAAATCAGAAGGTTGTCCTACTGCTGCCAGGGCTGTAACTCACACCTGGTGAGGCTTTCCCCTGCCTCCCGCTCTGGCCTGATGTGGGATTCCAGCGAGTTATGGAGTAGCAGGCTGCCTAGGGACACCACCCCCCAACCGCCCCCATCCCACCCACTGCTCTCAGCTGAGCCTCCCCAGATTTTCAAAGCTGTTGCCAAGCTGAGGAGGCTACTGCTTAAAGGAAAAAAAAAAAAAGTCTCCTTGTGTGTGGTCTTGTGGCTTCGCAGGCAATCCACAAATCTGTATTTACACTCCCCTGTGGAGTGTGCCTGGCTGTGAGATGGAAAGTCTGGTGGGTAAAGATCTTCTCCAGGAAGCTTCCTTGAACCTACCAGACAGAGACCCTACTCTAGCTCTGGTTCCTTGGGCCCTGCGTCTGCCCCTCTGTACTGGCCTTGACTATGTGGACACAGGAGTGTGTCCTAAATTCTCTCTCTTCCCCCTAAGCCTCCCTGAGAGCCCTCCTGGCAAAGCCTGGGGCTAGATCCTTTCAAGGGCTCCAGAATCTTCTATCATGATGAGGTGGTTATAGAATAATTATCCACTTATTTGCCAACTTTAGATAGTCTGTGTTCAATGTGTATGTGGAGGAGGAGATGTCTGGAAGGGTGTGCCTTTTGGGCCAGGCCTTGAAGGAATGGATTGTGTCCAGGCAGAAAAATTCTGAGGGAATTTGAGGAAAAGATAAGCAAAGACCCAGAGTGGGAAAGAACATAGGTTAGGTAATCTGGCTGATGTGGCTGGAGCAGAGAGTGTTTGAAGTGGTGGAGGGAGCAGAGGTTGTGCCAGGCCAGGAGATGAAGGCCAGGGCGTCCATGCTAGCCTAAAGATCTGGGAATTTGTCCCAAGGTTGATAGGAAGCCATGAGAGGGCCTTAGACAAAGGAGGACCAGACTCCGTTGGAAGGTGACAAGTGTGAAGGCTGATCAGAGCAGGGAGCTGGCTTGAGGTCCAATGGGAGAGGGCGAAGGGCTGGTACAGGCAGGGGACTGTGGAATAAGGAGCAGGGTTGCATGGCAGGTGATGGGGAGAGAAGAGACTAGGTTGATACTCTTGTTTTGAGGGATCAGGGTGGACTGTGGGACCTAACAGGTTGGGGGAAGCTGCTTTGTCTATAGGCCTGGGGGAGAAGGGCATCCGTGGGTGATGCATAATTGGTGGCTGGGTCTCAGGGACGAACCCAGAGCTTACAGCCATCCTCATGAAAGTAATCATCAGGGCATGGAGGCAGGGAGAGGAAAGGCTGCCTGGAAAGGTTTTTAAAAGAGGACTTCACAGACCCCATCCTGAACCAGAAGCATCGTGGAATCATGGAACTCTCTTTTTCTTAGTGTTTCCTAGCAGGAGTGTGGCCAGTAATTGCTGCTTTTTAACCACATCAGCTATTTCTTCTCATCCCACTGTCTGTTTATTTATTGAGCATTTACTGTGTTCCAGCTCTGTAGGGACCAAGACAGGCTTTGTTCCCACATAGTCTAATACTAGGAGGAGACAAATAATGATTAGAACAATCCAGAAAGAAACATGATGATGTCAGAAGCAAAACAAACTCTGTTAAGACCTAGAAAGAGAGAGTAAGATGCAGTATTGGAAAATAACAAGGCAAATGCTGCTTACATGGGTGATTAGCAGGAGCCTTTAGGAGGAGGTGACATTTGAGCTGATGCTTGAATGGGGAGAAGCAAGGGATCTGTGTTCCAGGTAGAGGGAACAATCAGTTCAAAGGCCCTGAGGCAGGACTGTACCTCATGAGTTGTAGGAACAGTAAGGGGAGGAGGTCAGTGTGGTTGAAGCAGAGTGAATAAGGGGAAAGTGAAGGGAGCTGAGATCAGGGAGGAATTTGTGCAGGGCTTTGTGAGAAGAGCGAGGAGTTTGGGTTGTATTTTTGATGGCCATAGGGAGCCATGGAATACTCCCTTCAACACTTACACACTCTCAGGATCTACCCTCTCCTCCCCCTCCCATGGCTTTCTGTCTTTGTCCTTCAGGTCTCAAGTCCAACATTAACCTCCTCAAAGAGGCCTCTCCCAGACACTCCCTGTAACTAGATTCCCTTTTGTCTTATTTCTATCAAAGTCCCTATACTCTTCCTTTGTGCACACAAATAATTCCTAAATTACCAAGCCGTGATCTAGTTCTGCTCAACTCAGAAAAGGCCAAAATCGGCTGTCCTTCATCCATCATTGCATTCCTGATGCCTAAAGGGTGTCTGGCATATAATATATACTCAATAAATTTGTTGGCTAGAAAGTGATACTTTTAAGTTTGTACAGATTTTTGTATGCTTTCATACGCTCACCCACTGACATAGGTGCAGACATTAACAAGGGGCAAGAGTTTTGTTTCCTGTTGAGCCCCAGGGCCTAGAGCAGCGTCTGGTCCACAGTAGGTGCTCCATAGGTGTTTGTTAATCAACTTAATGAATGACCATGAGATTTCTCATACACAGGATGAGAATAAGAACTGCCCACCTCCCAGGTGAATGTAAGGAACACTCCACTCACTGGATGTCTGAGGTTTGGGTGGGGCGGGGCGGGGTGGAGCCCTTGTGCCCAGAGGCCTCCGTCTGATTGCAGAGATTCAATTTCTATTTTCCTTAGCCTCCTAGGAGCCCATAGCCCGAGAAGGGAGACAGCCCGGACTGCTGGTGGTGGCAATCGGAACACCAGCTTCCATCTGGGGGAGTTCACTGTGTGCGGGGCCAGGCTGAGGACGGTCCGTGCACTATCTCATTTGAAATAGCCCCTGACCCTGCCCAGGCCAGAAGCTCAGAGCCGGGTGAACCTGGATCTGTCCAGCACCTCCTTTCCTCCTCTGGGCTTCTGCCTGTGTTATCATTCCCTTTCCCCTGGGGGAACCCTGTCAGCACTGGGCACGGCTGCTTCCTCCTGATCCTTAAGTCTTAGCTCACGTCCTCAGAAAGGCCATTTCTGACCACAAACGACTCCTCTCCCCACCGAGCGACTCCCCCCCACCTTGGGCCACCAGGTATATTTATTTGTTTCCTTGCTTTTCTCTTGCGCTCTCCGGGAGGGAGAGCGAGGGTCGACGTTAGAGGGGCTGGAAGCCAGTCTCAGTTTCCCCACCCGGCACTGGTCCATAGAAGGGGTGGGCTCCGGGGACCAAGGTCCCTGGTTGGCAGGGCGCTGGGTGGGTGGCTGGCGGGCCGGGTGGGCGGGCCCCGGGGGCGGCGGCGCCACCTTAAGGCGGCTCTGCCCGCGGCTCCCAGCCGAGCCCCGCCGGAGGGAGGCGGCTCCGAGCTCGGCCCGCCGCCCGCGCCACAGACACCCGGCCGCGGCTCGCCGACCTTCCGCGACCGTCGCCCTGCGCCCCTACCCAGGGGAGTGGGCCTCAGCGCCCCGCTCAGTTCCTCCACCTCTCGCGCTAGCTCGGGGAACGTGGGGGCTTCGGGGTCCCCTGCCCCACGCCTCCTCGGCTTCGGCTTCTTTCTCCGGGCAGCCCCCCACCCCCAGCCTTTATCCTGTGACCCCCGCATTGTCACATTCCGGCGTGAAGTGGGCTTCCCGGATCGGCAGGATGTACCCGCAGGGAAGGCACCCGGTGAGTAGGGTCCCAGGCTGCGGGGGTGGGGGACCCGGGCGCCCGCGAACTCAGACCCTGGCGTCCCCCTAGACCCCACTTCAGTCCGGCCAGCCCTTCAAGTTCTCGATCTTGGAGATCTGTGACCGCATCAAGGAGGAATTCCAGTTCCTCCAGGCTCAGTACCACAGGTGAGGGGGGCGGGGCGCCCCGCCCGAGACCCCGGAGTTCACCTGCGAGCGCACCTGGGAGCCTGGGGAGAGGGACGCACGCTGGAGTGAAGGGGTGGGGCCGGGCCAGACAGGGCCTCCCGGGAGCGGGAAGAGGGAGGACCCCCAGGGCTGAGGGGAAGGCGTCCGGTTGGAAGCCCAGGTGAGGTGCAGGGGACACTGGTGCGGGGGCGTTCTGAGGTGGGAAGGGACTGGGACCGAGAAAGGAATAAGGAAGTGGGAGGAAGAGCTGAGCCAAACCCATCACTTAGAAAACTGGCCCAGATGGGGTATCCGTGGGTCTCCTTTGGGGGTGGCAGAGGGAGTGGGGCCATGTCCATGCCCTGTCTCCTTCCCAGCCTCAAGCTGGAATGTGAGAAGCTGGCCAGTGAGAAGACTGAAATGCAGCGACATTATGTCATGGTGAGGGGTTAGCATGCCAGGGTGGGAGGAGCGGAAAGCGAGGCTCTGGGTGTGAGTCTGGACTCACTGTACCATTCTGGGGTCCATCCTTGCTCCTCTCAGGGCCTCATTTTCTCCATCTGTGTAGTGGGCTGCTTGGGATTCCAGGTTCTTTCTCCCAGGATCCTCCCAGCTCTTAAGAACAATAAGACAAGGATGTTCCCTGTCCCACAGGCATCACTGAGGGGTCAGGGTCTCCACCACCAGCCACCTCCCTGGAGGAAGTGGAGGGGGTCCCTACTTCCCTCTAGGGGGTCCCCAGGGGCTGGGATGATCTGTGTCCTGCTGTGATCCACCACAGACTGGAGGGTCCTGGGAGACTCAGAGTCACCCAGCGCAGAGCTGGACATACATTGACGCAGAGGACATTCCAACTGTCTTTTCCTTTGCAGTACTATGAGATGTCCTATGGGCTCAACGTTGAAATGCATAAGCAGGTAACTATGTTGGGTGTTCAGTAGGAGGGGGAGGGGGTCAGGAGGCTGAGAGGGACCCAGCTCCAGGGCATTCTGGAGTGAGGTGGATCCAGGGAACAGGGGTCTTAACCTAAAGTCTGGATTCAGGGGGCCCAATTTTAGCCTTGGGATAGAAAAATGATTCTGAACTTCTGGAGATCTTGTCCAGCAAAGAGGGGAACAGTGAGCCAAGGCCAGGAATCCATGTCAAGGAAGGCTTAGAGCAGAGGCTGGCAGCCAGGTCAGGAAGGCTGTGGAGGTGACTTCTGTCCTGGAGTGGGCCAGATGGACAGTCTTGGAGGTCTCTTTCACCTCTGACGTTTGGAGATGGATCCTTGGGGTCTGAGATGACCCCAAACTTCAGAGTCCTGAGACTCTCCTATGCTTCTAAAAATGATTTCAAGGTTGTGAGTTAGAACCAAAGGTTCTGAAATTGCCTTCAATTGTTCAAGATTAACCTTGAAATCCGGAGATGGATCTCAAGGTTCTTTGATGGCTTCTAGCAGGATGGAGATGTTGAGGTTGATGGAATCTTAGATTCTCTCCATTAGAATATCAGAATCAATGAGTGGAGCCTAGTGTGAGGTCTTCTGGGTAGGTGGACTAGGGTGACTGGGGGTATCTTTCCTGGCATGCTTTTCCAGGTATGTGTGGATTCTGGTGTGGGTGGGAAGGAAAGTGTCTTTCTAGGGTCTGATGTGGTCTTATGAGTGTATGAAATAGACCCCCTTACGGAGTGGCAGTCATGGGGTGGGGCTCAGGCTTCGGGAGGCTGGTCCTGCCCTGCTGGTGGGAACACCTCTACCCCTGACAGCACTCAGCACCCCTGAACCCCAAGCAAAGGCAAAGCACAACCTGGATATGCTACAGCCACACCGTCCCCACCCACAGGGCTTCCCCTCTGTTTAGCCTTAATGGGGTACCCCCAGCTCAAACCTACAAATGAAGCCACAATCTTCACTCTGCTTTATATTCTGGCACTAAGCATGTGTTTTACCTACACCCACCAATTTTCCAACTCTGACACCAACAGGATGTCCCGCACTTCAGCTGCGTTCAGACACTTGCTGCATGCAGTGTGCAGACTCCACAGGTTCAGGGCTCAGCCCCACAAGGGTGGCCCCTCCTTCCGACGCCAGTCGCAGGTCTGGACCACCAGTACTTCTGACCAACTGGCTATAAATTGTGGGGTTCCCACCACTTCCTCCATGGGCCCAATAATTGGTAAAATAGCTCAGAGAACTCAGGAAATCTCTTATTATTACCCGTTCATTATAAAGGTTATTACTCAGGAACAGCTAGATGGGAAAATGCATGGAGCAAGGTATGGGGAAGGGGCTTTTCGTGCTGTCCCCAGGGCCCCACCCTCCCAGCACCTCTGCATGCTCACCCACCCAGAAGCTTTTAAACTTCACAGCTATTTAATCTGCACATGTCACAGAGAACCCCCTCCACCCCTGCTGGACACCACGCTCCTTGGGTCCCTACATCAGCCCTAGGAGCGGTTAGGAACTAGAGGTGGCTGGTCCTCAGGTACATTACTAAGCTGGGCCCAGGGGCATGGCCTGGCTCTGCCCAGGACCCAGAGAGTGACAGCAGCTGCCTTGATCTCAGGAGGAGCTTTCAGTGGGGACTGAGGGCCAGCCACCCTAGAAGGTGGCTCAAAGCCATGGAAGTCACAGGGATGGGTCCCTGCCTGGCCTTGGAGTGTTCTGTGCAGGGTTGGCTCTAGGGTAGTAGAAAGAGGCAGGCCAGAGAAGTGGGCCTGGATAGACAGCACCTCCCACCATGTTGTGGGGAGTGAAGTCTGGAGGGGGCAGCCATACTGCCAAGAGCCTTCGGAGGTACTACGGGTGGTACATGGCAGAGGCCAGGAGACTGAGCAGCAGGGTGAAGCTGGCCAGACCCTGAGTGGTGGTCAGAGGGAAGAAGGGACACAGCATTGGATCTGGTAGTACCACAGAAGCAAGCTGCCTATTTCCAGCCCAGAGGGGCCTGGCTCTGACCCTGGTGCAGAGGAGGTTTGCAGGACCGGTCCTTGTGGACATGTGGCAGTGGGAGAACATAGTTGGGAAGGAGGTGAAGGCTGCCTAGGGTCTGAGTGTCAGCTCCCAGCAGTTTTGCTTATTAAATGAGTTGTGTCTACTGCTCCCAGCTGGGGAACTAGGTCATTTTCAGGGAGCCAGTGGTGTCATGGGGCCAGACCCTGGCCACCTGCTTTGAATCACTGAGGAATTTCAGCCGTGGTACTAGGTATTCCTGGGGGTGGAGGTTGAGTTCCTGGGGTGGCAGTGTTGCCATAAGCCCTGTGCCAGGCTCTGGTTGTGCAGCCTGACCTCTGTATCTTGGGCTGGGGGCCTTGGCTCCTGGGGCCTCCTCTCTGATGCTGTTGATGATCACCGTGGCTTTGCTGGGCCATGCTGGTACTGGGGTTCCTGACACCTGCGTCAGTGGATCAGCACCCCCTGACGTGTGTGCTGAGACCCAGGTGACAGCCAGCATCAAAAGGCAGGCAAGCACCGCAAAAAGGACCATCATCTCATCACCCACCCCTTCAATCAGGGCCATGGCACCTGCCCCACTACTGAGCCCAGCTTTGCCAGCTCTGTAGCAGATCAGACCCTTGGACATTTCTGGGCTGGGGACATCTTGGTCACAGATACCTGAAAGCACCTGCTCCTTCTCTGCCACCTAGAGACTTCCTTACATAGACATGATTGTTTAGATCATTGGCCATTTGTGACTGACTTAGTCCCAGTCTCTCACCCTCCTTGGAGGTTAGGGGATGGGGCTAAAAGTTGCAACTCTAGTAAACTCAGATGTGTTTGAAAGGGGCTTATTATAAATGATCAAAGATGTCCCCCTTTTACTCAGAAATCCCAAGGGTTTTAGGAGCTCTATGCCAGGAACTGGTCACAAAGACGAAGTACATATTTGTTATATCACATTACAACTCCCTTCCCCTGAGTGCGGCATAACGCATCTCCACCTGGCTGCAGCCCCAAGTTGCAGATGAGACCCAGAGAGGGGCATAGGCTTAGCTGGGGCTCAGACCTGGGGCTCCCAGCAGAGCCTCTCCATCCAAGATCCCTCCCAATTGCTTCCTGCCAGGCCGAGATTGTGAAGCGCCTCAGTGGCATCTGTGCTCAGATTATCCCATTCCTGACCCAGGAGGTGAGTGGGCCTGGGAAGGGCGGGAGGAGAGCTGGAAGAAGATGAAAGAGGGGTGGGAAGGGTTGTATGCTGCAGACACTGGTTCTGCTGAGTGGCTTAAGGGCCTAGGCACTGGCTGGGGCATGGGCTTCAGAAATGGAGGGTGGCGGTGGCTGAGGTTGAGGAATGGGGCTCCAGCCCTGTGCCAGGCTGCCTGGGTCTGAATTCTGACTGTGTGCTGTGGTGTTGGGCACGGTGCTTGTCCTCTCTGTGCCTCTGAGGTTTAGAAGAGCTGATGTATATCAGGTGGCAAGGACAAGGCTTAGAAATAAATAAAAGTTAACCCTTACATTATGTTCAGTGAAATAAGCCAGGACATAGAAGGACAAATCCTCTGTGATTCTACTCATAGGAGTCCCTAGAGGAGTCAACTTATAATGACAGAGAGTGATGGGAATTGCACCATCCACATTTCAAGTGCTCAGTAGCTGCACATGGCCAGTAGCTTCTGTAGCCAATAGCACAGAAAGAGAAATTTTCATGATCACATCACAGAAAGTTCTATAGCACTGAATGCTGAACATAGCAGAGCTACCAGCCCATCATGGATAAGGCTTAAAACACAATGTTGAGTGAAAGAAGACAGACAGAAGAACACAGAAATTGAGACAAAACAGTTGCACATGGACAAATTCAGGCAGATTTGGGAATGCAGCCATAGGTGGGAACAACACAGAAAAACAAGAGAGTTCTTGTGTGAAAAGGAGGAAGGGAGGGAAGAAGGGTATTGCTACAGGTGGGTGAGGTGCATGGGCCTCCTAGGAGCTGCCAGTTTGTATTTTCTGACCTGGGTGGTTGGTATATGGGTGCTAATTTATAGTTTCTTTACTGAGGGTGATCCTGCCCCCAGGGAACACTGAGCAACGTCTGGGGTCATCTGTGGTTGTCACACTGGAGGTGGTCCTGGCATGCAGGGTAGGGCCAGGGATACTGCTTAATGCCCCACAGTACCCAGGACAGGCCCACAGAGAGTGGTCCAGCCCCAGTGTTGGCAGTACCGAGGGGAGATCCCAATTTATAAGCCCCAATTTATAATTGCTAGTTTTTAAAAAAGATATTATTTATTATTTCCAGAGAGAGGGGAAGGGAGAGAGGCAGAGAGGAGAGAGACATCAATGTATGGTTGCCTTTCACCTGCCTCCAGCTACAGACCTGGCTGGAGACCTGGCTTGCAACCTGGTCACGTGCCCTGGCTGGGAATTGAACCAGCAGCCTTGGAATTCGTAGGCTGGTGCCTTATCCACTATGCCACCAGCTATAATTATTAGCTTTAACTGCACTTACATGCTTTGTTTCTTTTTCTCTGTTTCATAATTTTAAAAGGAAGGGGAGAAGTGGATAGAAAAGAAGCAGCAAGTGCTGGAGCAAGGATGAGGGTGGGAGAGGAGAGAGGGCCCCACAGGGCATTATTGTCTGAGCAGATGGGGGCTCCCAGAAGTCAAGGGGCTCTCCTAAGCACCCCCTTTTCCATATCCTCCACCTCCCAGCATCAACAGCAAGTGCTACAGGCCATGGAGCGCGCCAAGCAGGTGACTGTGGGGGAGCTGAACAGCCTCATTGGGGTGAGTCTCTTGGCCCCTGCCCTGCCCTGGGAAGACACCACTCCCAGGTCCCCACATAAGTAGGTGCCAAAGTTTGGGGTGCTGCGTGGGCAGCTGGCCTGGGTGGACCCTGTCCCCACTTTCAGTGGCCTCTTGGGCCAGGGGTACTAGTGGGTACCCAACCCCCACCCCCACCTGCCCCTGGCCCACCCCTCCTCCTCTCTAGCAGCAGCAGCTCCAGCCGCTGTCCCACCACGCCCCCCCTGTGCCCCTCACCCCTCGCCCATCTGGGCTGGTGGGTGGCAGTGCCACGGGGCTGCTGGCCCTGTCCGGAGCACTAGCTGCCCAGGCTCAGCTGGCCGCGGCTGCCAAGGAGGACCGGGCAGGTGTGGAGGCCGAGGGGTCCAGAGGTAAGTGGGTGGTGCAGGGTGGCATTGGCCCCAGGGGATGCAGTGGTGGAGGTGGAGAACTGGCAGGCCCCTCTGCTCAGAGCACCAAACTCACAAGTGTGAGGGAATGAAAAGGGGGCTACAGGGCCCCTTTATTTCCAACTGGTTGTGTGTCCTCGGGCAAGTTACTAACCCTCTCTGGGCATTTATCTGTTTGGTATGGGGAGGGATAATCCACTCCTTGCAAGGGTGTTGGAAGGAAAAGGGAGATTCTGAGCTGGGATAAGATGCGTTTTATAAGCTGTAAAGGGCTGTGCCATGTCTGGCACCACAGGGGATGAAACCTTCATTCTTTTTCCTTCTCTTTCTCCTTCGCTCCCAATCCACCAGTGGAGAGAGCCCCAAGCAGGGTAAGTTGAGGGACATCCAGGGACTTGCCCTCTTATATAACATTTGCTTTGTATTCATGGGTGGCTAACGCTGCTTGTTCTGAGTTGATAGAGGATACACCCAGCTTTCAAACTATGTTGCCCAGGAGATGCCCATAAGCTAGAGTTTCATGTATTTAAAATTTTCACTCTTGAGCTTTTTAGCAATTGAATAAATGAACTCATGCCCATGGTAACATTCTTTCATTCTTCTATTCATTAATTTATCCATTATCCAATTAATGTTATTGTTATTTATAAGAGCACTCCCTAACAGAAATACTATGTGAGTCCTGTATGTAATTAAAAAAATAATTTTGAAATAATTATAGATGCACAGGAGGTTGCAAAGAAATGTGCAGGGAGGTCCCATGTACTCCTCACCCAGCTTTCCCCAATGATAAAATCTTATAAAACTAAAATATAGTATCAAACTTAGGAAATTTACATTAGTACAATCCACTGAGTTTATTCAGATTTCAATTGTACATGCATTCATTTGTGTGTGTGTTTGTTTAGTTTTTTGTAAGTTTATCACATTTAGCCTTACATCAACATTGTCACAACCTCCTATACAATTGTGAATTTCCTAGCTACACTTAAAAAGTTAAATGGGTGACCCTGGCTAGTGGCATAGTGTATAAGGTGCTGGCCTGCAAACCCAAAGGTCATTGGTTCAATTCCCAGCCAGGGCACATAACCAGGTTGCAGGTCAGGTCTCCAGCCAGGTCTGTAGCTGGAGGCAGGTGAAAGGCAATTATACACTGATGTCTCTCTCCCTCTCTGCCTCCCTCCCTTCCCCTCTCTCTAAAAATAATAAATAAAATCTTTTTAAAAAAGTTATGACGGGACAATAATGAGCAAAACTAACAACAAGCAAAACAGAACCAAGTGTATGAATACAAGGAATAGGCCTGCAGTGGTCAGGGGGAAAGGGGTTGGGGGAGGGGGGAGGCAGAGGCAAAGAAGGGGAGCAGCTTAAACAAGAACCTAGTATAAAGGAACCATGGACATGGACAACAGGTGGGATTGACTTTGGGGGGAAAGGGTGGGTGGGGAGGGGGACAGAGGGGAGCAAAAAAGGGATGGATGTAATACAACAACAATAAAATTAAAAGAAAAAAAAGTTATGAATAAGATATTTTACATTCTTTTTATTAAACTAGGACTCTAAGATCCAAATACATTTTGTACTTAAGAGATCATCTCAACTTGCAGGAGTGCCCTGCAGGGGACGTGGGCAATATCTCTGGATATTTGGAAGGTCCCATTTTCCAGATGCAATGCTTGAGGCACAGATCCTAGTAACAGCAGTAGTGATACTCAGTCTTAGCTGGGCCAGAATGCAGTCTGGGGGCCCAGGTTCTGACCCTTCTTCCTGCCTGGCTCCTCTCTGCAGAGTGCATCCCCTTCACCCCCTGAAAGCGTGGTGGAAGAGGAGCAACCAGGTGGCCCAGGTGGCAATGGGAAGCAGCAAGCTGAGGAAAAAGATCTGTCGGGACCTTATGTGAGTGGAGGCAAGATGAGGACTGCCATAGGCACCTGTGGCCTGGGCCTGTTCCAAGCCTCACCCCTTGGACCAGCTCTGTCCATGACTCTCACACCAGAGCCTTCCATAACTCCCCATTGTTTGGAGCACTGGCCAATCAGGAGAGACCAGGCTTAATTCTTTAGTCACTTAGCTCTGGACCACACACTATTTTCCCACCTCCTAGCTTTTGCTCCAGTTGGTCCATCTCCCTAGAACCCCTTTCCCCATGCCTCTCAGAAGTCAGTTTCTCCATCAAGGCACAAAAAATTGCCTTCTCCTGCAGGAAGTTGTCTCTGATCCCCTCCCTGGAGGGCTAGGACCTCCCTTCTCATTTTCTGATTGACTGCTGCTCTGTATTTTCAAACTCTAGTGCCCCAGGGGGACTGTGGCCAGCTGAAGGGCACTTGTTCCATCTAGAGGGGCAGTTGTGACCTGGTCCTAGCTGACTAGTGAGCCCAGTGTTGGTTAGTCTTGCTGTTTCACAGAGAAACCTTTCATCTTTCTGTAAATATTAAACATAATAGCTTATTTTATAAATATCAACAACTATTTTTGTTTTAAAGAAGAAAACTGGGGATAAAGAGGTCAAAGAAAACCCGCCCACTGGGTGGATGTAGCCTCCAGGTTGCAACCTTTGGTCTTTCCTTGGTTTCTAACCAAACCAGAAGCCGCCCAACATATGTTTCTCTTGAGGGTAATGGGGAGTCATAGAAGGATGTAGAGCAGACATGGAGATAGGTCTTAGGAACATCTCTCTGGGGCTAGCTTGAAGGGCTACCTGGAAGGGGCAGGGCTGAAGGCCAGGAGACGAAGGGGGAGATAAGGTCTGTGCTGGGGCCATGAGGATGGGAGTGGGAGGGCAGATGTATGGGTGAGAAGAACGTATATATAACTCCTGGTCTCTGCCCCCCAACCCCCATACTGCACAGAGAAGGAAACCAAGGTTCAGGAGGGCTGGGAGGCACTCAGGGCCCACACATCAAGTCTTGGGCTTTCAGTACTATCTCCCTCATCATTTTCTAGGAGGGACCCACCCTCTTCACCCCGCTACCCACTACCCACACCCTCAAGCCTGCCCTTGCACTGAGCAAATGCACCTTCCCTTCTGATCCAAACAAATGGGCTGCTCTAGCCCTAGAATTCCTGTCCAAACCAGGGTCTACTGGGTATACTCCCCCTCCAGAGTAGATGTAAAGGGGTGTGGAGGGAGGAGCATGGCCAGTGTGAGCTCTCTTTCCTGTGTTCCCCCAGGAGAGCGATGAGGACAAGAGTGATTACAACCTGGTGGTGGATGAGGTAAGTAGAGCCTCCTAACTTCTGACCTCCAGGATTCAGCAACAGAGAACTAGGTATGGATACGGAGAAAGTGGTGGGTTTTCTAGAGTGTGGCCAATCCAGAGGGAGTGGGATTACTATACCCTCTACAAGCCGTTGCTGTTTATTCTTATAGAGCAGGTCCCATCATTTAACCCATTTTACAGATGAGTAAACTGAGGCACAGGGAGGTTTCATAGTTTTCCCAAGGTGGGTTGCAGGTGTCCTATCTAGAGATTAGGGTAGAGTTCTGGAGGAGTATGGAGAGGGGTACTCTTTCTTCACCCACTTCACCTCCACTCAACATCACTCCTCAAACCCAGGACCAACCCTCAGAACCCCCCAGCCCAACTACCACCCCATGTGGAAAGGCACCCATCTGTGTCCCTGCCCGTCGGGACCTTGTGGAAAGTCCAGCCTCCTTGGCCTCCAGCCTCAGCTCACCACTCCCCAGAGCCAAGGAACTCATTCTGGTAAGGAGTAAGGGGGGCCTTGAAACTCACTTTGTTCACCCTGAGCGTTATGGAGTGATGAGAAATTGGCCAGGCTGATGTGGTCCAGCATTCCATTCCAGATTATTTGATCACCTTCTTGAAATCCTATTCAGGTAATTTTTTCTAAATAGACTCACTCGGTTGCCCCTAAATAAACATTAAAAGGAAATTTTGTAAATACATGTTAAAAAGTAACTCACCATCTTGTGGAGAAGTCAAGTATCTCTTGCAGTAAGATAAGAAATCCCCTGAAAATAAACATTAAAACTGCAGAATGGGCCACTCCCAAGGCAGACTTCAGTCCTGCCTTTGAGAGGCGCTGAAGACACACCAGCCCCCAACCTGAGACGTTGTCCCCACCAGAAACCAGGATTAATATCAGATCAGCTTTCTTCCTGCTTCTCCCCAAGTGTAATGCCAGGTATAAAGACCACCTAAGATTATTCCCCTGGGGGAATTCTGAGTTCAGCTCTATTTGTCCTTCCCTCCTTCCTCTTCTCCCGAGTCTCTCTCAGACCCTTACCCTGAACCTACCTGGGAGATTGCTTCGATTTCTAGGCCTTCCCTCCCCTTAGGTTGCTATGGCAACCATCAAGGTTGGTGTTCACTTTGGTTCTCATGTGCCCTCCTCCCACCCCAAAACCAGAGGGGTGGGGCAGCTCTGTTCCAATGGAGAAGCCCTCTGTCCCCACATTGTGCCTGTCCACTCCCTCTCATGGGTGTGTGAGTCTGGCTGTCACAGTATATGTCATTTTGTGATGGAAAGGTAAGATGTAACCGACAAGACAAAGATGTGAAGTCCCTTAAAAGGCAACGTGGGTAGTGGCAGAAAGCTGAGACAACACAGCGTGCTCCTGTGTGGAGGTCCAGCTTGTCTTTTCTCCAGTGTCCCCACAGGGAAGAACAGCTGTGGGGGCATCCCCCTTCCTGTGGGGAGAAGGAAAGTACTGGGTGCTCTTTCCATTTGGAAATATGTTGTGTGGCCTCTGATGTTATGAACTCATTCCCGAGTTTCCCACTCCTTGTCCCCAAGGGATCTGATAGCCTCTAACTTTGTCCGTTGCCTCCTTCTGTGATTCCCCCACTCCCTGCAGGGAATGCCCTTGCTGCCAGCCCACATCGCGCCATTCTTGTGTTCCCAACAGTGTGGCTACACTGCATACCTTACCATATGCACGCACAGTTATTGCCATGCATGTACCTGTTGGTTTCTTTCACCATGCATGCATGTGTATGCACCCAGATGCCCACCTAGCATTCCAATGTGTGCAGACACCCATGTGTCCCCTGTGCCCAGGGCGTCAGCTGTGGGTCCCCTTCTGGTATGTGCATGTCAAAAGTGTCTGAAATCACTGCCCTGTGTAGCCACCTCCCATTAGCCCTGGCCTACCAAGCCTACCTGCTCCCTTCTCCCATCCATTCCTGACCAGATCCTTCACCTGCAAGGGTGCCTGTAGTGTTCAGTCCTGCCTTTTCTCCCCAGAATGATCTTCCTGCCAGCACTCCTGCCTCCAAGTCCTGCGACTCCTCCCCACCCCAGGATGCGTCCACCCCTGGGCCCAGCTCAGTCAGTCACCTTCGCCAGCTCGCTGCCAAGCCAACGCCTTCCACAGACAGTATTGGTGAGCACCCGCTGGTACTCGCCGGAGCAGGTCACTTCTCTGGGGAAGTTCTAGAAAGTGGTAGGGGGTGGGGGTGGGGGGGCAGGATGTTTGGATTGCAGCCCTAGCATTGCCTTGGTCCTTTTCATGACTTTGAGTTGGATGTTGCCTCACTCTGGGCCTTGGCTTCCTATTTGTCTTGGCTTGACAGATGGGGAAATTGAGGCTCAGAGAGGGGAAGTGCCTTACTTGGGGGTTTCAGCCTAATGCACTGGAAAGACAAGATTTACACATGCTTGGATTTGAGGCCAGCCTTGGATACTTGTCAGCTGTGTGACCTTGGACAAGGGATCCGACCTCTCTGATCCTCTGATTCTCTATTAGTAATATGAGGATGACAGTGCTCTTCTGTTCTGTCTGTGGCTGGGTCCTGTGCTCTGGTTTTGAGGTTCTAGGAGGAAATCAGCTTGCTCTGAAGTTTACCTCCAAGGAGCTCCCAGATGGTGGGGAGGAGTCCCAGACCCCAAAACTCCTAGTCTTGTGTCATCACAACTGGGGTAGAAGGAGAGACCCAAGATGGGGTCAAGTTGGAGGCTAAGGGCGGACTGGAGAGGCTCAAGGCTGTTTCTGAGATGTTGTTAGAAACTGGGTCTAGATTTTGAGGAATGAGTAGGAGTTCAGAAACTGAAGAAGAAAAGCAAAAGGCATGTCAGCCAGAGGAAACCTTTGTGACTGTCTGGAGATAGGACAGTATGCTGAATGCTGGATCAGACCATTCAGCCTGAATGACAGGCCAAGGTGCTGGCACCCAAGGCAGTGCGAGACAGGACCTGGGTCCGGGGTGTCTAAAGACCTGCCTTTGTCTCTTCCCACTCAGCCCTGAGAAGCCCTCTCACCCTGTCCAGTCCCTTCACTGCATCTTTCAGCCTGGGTTCCCACAGCGCACTTAATGGGGACCTCTCTGTGCCCAGCTCCTATGTCAGCCTCCACCTGTCCCCCCAGGTCAGCGGCTCTGTGGTGTATGGACGCTCCCCCATGGTGAGTCCTCAGTGTAGGTGCCGGGAGGTGTCAGCAGGACCCAAGGATCGGGGGATGGGAGGAAAAACCAGTTATACAAAGGAAAACAAGGGGTTAGGGAAAGGGAGGGGAGTCCTGGTTTGGCAGGTGCATGTGGTGGGAAGATAATCTGAGGGTCTCAGTAGTTCCACAAGCCTAATACCAACCAGCACCTGTGACTAGAAAAAGCAACTATGATGCTGCAGTAAGAGGAACAGAGAGCCTCAGCCATGGGGCTCCCATTCAGCTTCCTGGCAGATGCTGTTGGTTGTTAGCTCTGATTTTTAAGGGACAGTGACAATTCTGGTAGATTGCAAAGGACAAGCCTGGGGAGAGAATAGGAAATGATGTTCCATGAGGAGGAGTTGAAGGACTGAGGCGTGCGACCCCTGAGTTATGGCAGAGGGAGCAGACAGGGCCCCAGAAGGCAGTACCAAGACAGATGGCTGACAGAGGGAGCCATCCCAAAGTGAATCTAGACGTCCTCAGAGGGAATAAAATGCCTGTCCCTGGAGATACCCAGGCCAGAGGCTGGGTGTGTACTTGCAAGAGATGTCATAGAAAAGGAGTCAGCAAATGTTTTCTGTAAGGGCCCAGATAGTAAATATTTTGGTCTCTGTCACAACTACTCAACTCTGCCTTTATATAGCTCAGAAGCCACCACAGACAACATGTAAATGAATGAGTGTGGCTGTGTGCCAATACAACTTTATTTACAAGTGCAAGCAGGGGCTGTAGTTTGCATTGGGTGAAAGATTCTTTAGGATCTTTCCAAGGCTGGGGCCCTAGGGTTCCCTGGATAGAGACCCTGGGGTTCCCTCATGTGAAGGCTTCTGCTCTCCCATCTGTAGTATGGGGGAGGAGAGGGCAACTGTGCTTTCCTGGGGAGGGGCTCATAAACACATTGGGGTCCTCTGATAAAGAGAGGGATATGGGAGGGGAAGCATGGGAGATGGCACATGCAGGTTTGAGTCACTTCCCCTGTGACACCCCCTTTGGCATTTTGGCATTTTGGCAGATGGCATTTGAGTCTCATCCACATCTCCGAGGGTCATCCATCTCTTCCTCCCTGCCCACCATCCCTGGGGGAAAGCCGTGAGTACCAGGGTGGGGCTCCCTGCTTCCTCTAAAGAACTTCCATGGTGGAGTTGGGGTTGGGATTCCCTGTTGCCTTTCCAGAAGGTCTCTTCTGTGAGATAACGGGAGTCCCCAACTATCTCAGGTCTACTTGCTCCCTTCTTTCTTCTTCCTTCTCCCTGGAGAGAGAGGTAGGTAACCAGCAAAGTTTAGACTAGTGGTTCTCAACAGAGGTACATTTTGTTCCCCCACTTCAGGACATTTGATGGTATTTGGTGATATATTTGGTTATCACAACCGAGTGCTTCCATCCCCTAGCAGGTGAGGGCCAGGAATGCTGCTCAACACCCACTGTGCCCAGAATGACCCCCCACAGAGAAGGACCTGGCCCCAAGTATCCATGATGGGAACATTCTATACCTGCTGCTCTGCCATCTGATTGCCATCAACTACCTGTGGCTTTTGAGCCCTTGAAATGTGGCAGGTGCATCCAAGGAACTGAAATTTTAAATTTAACTTGTCACATGTGGCTGATGACCACCATTGGACAGCATTCTATGTAACTCAAGGCATCCTTGTGAACATTTACTTAGTGCTGTTAAAGTGCACCAAGCCACCACGCAGATTCCTTTCCCTCTATTGTAGGGCACTGACTGTCCCACATCCCCTTTGATCATGTGGTTCCCTAAATGAGTGGCAGAGGCGGGTGCTGGCACCAAACAGACAGGGGCACCTTGCAGCCTTATGGGAAGAGGGTGTAGAGCACAATGCTCTCCAGGGCGCCCCCTCCCCGCGCGTCATGCTCACCTCCTGTCCAGGGCCTACTCCTTCCACGTATCTGCGGATGGGCAGATGCAGCCAGTGCCCTTCCCATCGGATGCGCTGGTGGGCGCAGGCATCCCACGGCACGCGCGACAGCTGCACACGCTGGCTCATGGCGAGGTGGTCTGCGCAGTCACCATCAGTGGCTCCACGCAGCACGTGTACACGGGAGGCAAGGGCTGCGTGAAGGTGTGGGATGTGGGCCAGCCTGGCGCCAAGACACCCGTGGCTCAGCTGGACTGCCTGGTGAGGCGGGGCAGGGCCTGTACACTCACACGGGTGGGGCTTGCAGGTGTACAGGTGTGGCAGAGGCATGGATGGTCAGTCAATGGGTGGCATTTATAGGCAGACCTGGGTCCGGATGGTAGGCCAGTGGGGCGGAGCTTATCAGCCAAGGATTAGAATTTATGGGCCAACCAGGGGCGGAGCTTGAAGTCCCGAGGGCAGGGTTTATAGGCCAGTAGAGTTGGAGTTTACAGCCCAATGGGTGGGGCCTACAAGCCACCCAGGAGCAGAAATTAACACGCTAACCAGGGATTGGGTGCAGCTTCTTCAGCAGGGCTCCTAGAGGTAAGGCTGGGTGGTTAACCACAAACCTTTGCTTCTCTCTCCTCCCAGAACCGGGACAATTACATTCGTTCCTGCAAGCTACTGCCAGATGGCCGGAGTCTTATCGTGGGTGGTGAGGCCAGTACCTTGTCCATTTGGGACCTGGCAGCACCCACCCCCCGCATCAAGGCTGAGCTGACCTCCTCAGCCCCCGCCTGCTATGCCCTGGCGGTCAGCCCTGACGCCAAGGTCTGCTTTTCCTGCTGCAGCGATGGCAACATTGTGGTCTGGGACCTGCAGAACCAGACCATGGTTAGGTGGGTGGGGGTGTCCTGGGACCTTGGGCAAGCCCCTGCCTCCTTCCCTTTTGTGCTGTGGGGGCAGAGTGGCCTTGGAGGCTGCTGGAGCAGCACCAACTCCAGGATGGATGCCTGGGCCCTTCTCCCTCCAGGCAATTCCAGGGCCACACGGATGGTGCCAGCTGTATTGACATTTCTGACTATGGCACTCGGCTCTGGACAGGGGGCTTGGACAACACCGTGCGCTGCTGGGACCTTCGGGAGGGCCGCCAGCTGCAGCAGCACGACTTCAGCTCCCAGGTGCCTGTGTCCAGTGCAAGGAAGATAGAAGCTCCAAGAATGTGACCTCCCTTTTTCTCCCCCTAAGGCACCCTCTTCCAGATGCTGGGCGGGACCAAATACCTGCTCTCTGTGTCCATCTTTCTTGCCCTTCAGATATAGGCCTTCCCCTTTATTCTCCAAACAAGAGATAGGGAACCACAAATGAGCTGATTCATATCACTCTATAGGGCTGCTAAGACCCTCAGATCACCTTCTCAGATGTGCTGCCAAGCCATTCCATTCCTTTGTCTCTCCTTGTATAGCTGGTTTCTCCACCCAGCCTCCAACTTTTGACTCTACTGAGAGCTTCTGACCACCCCCCACGCCAGGACTCACCATGGGGGAGCTGTTGACCTGAGGGGAAAGGTAGAGGTTGACATAGGAGCTGGGCACAGAGAGGTCCCTGTTAAGAGCCCTATCCGAACTTGAAGGATATGTGGTGAATGAGCTGAACAGAAACAGGGAGCTTCTCAGGGCTGAGCAAAGAGCCAAGGGCAGATCTTCAGATACTCTGGACCCAGATCCTATCTGTCATGTCTTTGGGGACAGGGTGAGAGCTCCTTAGACTATCATTTAAGGTCCATTCTCTAGTCTCAGACACACCATACTTGACACCTCTCGTGCCCTCTACTTAACGTTCCCCCTGGCTGACATGCCTTCCCCTTCCTTTTGCCGATTGGTAAACTTTACTCATCCTACAAAACCCATGTAATTTGTTCCCCTCCTTGAAGCCCCCAACACTTCTTTTCCCCAGCTCTTTTTGCTCCACCTTCTCTTTAGTGTGAATGTTTTCTTGGCCGGTAAATCATGGGTGCAGGTGGAATTAGTTGGCCATCCTCTGTCTCTGAAACTTAGGTGGATTGTATACATATCAGGGAATCCCAGGGGGAGTGTCTCCCATCCCACCTGTCTCTGTACAGGAACACTTCTACAAGGCCAGAAGAGAACCTGTGAAACCTTCCAGTCTTCTCTCTACTGTAGATTTACGATTCTTAGCACACATGTTTTATTTGTCAGTAAGACTTTGCAAGGATGGGCCTTATTCCTCTGTGCCTCATGAGATGGGGCATAGGATGATGAGGCCACGAGGTCATTTCAAATCAAAGTAAAAGGAGATGTTAGCGTATAGGGAAAGTTCTGGGCTGGGAGTCAGAAGGCCAGGTCCTTCACGGACTTGCTGGACTTGCTGCCTGACTTTGAGCCATACTTGGCCTCAGCTTCCTTTCCACCATCTGCTCAGGGGCAGCAACTGTCCTCGCCCGCCTGCTCCATGCTCCCCTGCTTTAACCATCACCCCCTCCCCTCCCTCCCTCCCTCCTTCCGTCCCTCCTTCCCAGAGCTGTTGTGCGTTCAGAGCAGATAATGGATGTGAGGCCCCAGGGTTCCATGTAATGCTGATTAATATTAATGATTTGACATGCAGTTGCCTGCTGCTTCCAGGCCCTGGGCCAGCTGCCTCTCCATGTAGGGGCCACAGAGGGAGAGCGTAGGACCCCTCCCCTCCCCAACCCCCTTCTTCTAGGCATCTCCCACCATCCCAAGGGGTTTTTGACCCCACCTCTTTCATCTCCACCCCCAGATTTTTTCCCTGGGCCACTGCCCCAACCAGGACTGGCTGGCTGTCGGCATGGAGAGCAGTAATGTTGAGATCTTGCACGTCCGCAAGCCTGAGAAATACCAGCTGCACCTTCACGAGAGCTGTGTGCTGTCCCTGAAATTCGCCTCCTGCGGTGTGTCTGTCTGGAACTGTGGTGGGACTCCATGGCACTGGGATAGGGTTGCCAAAACAAAACCCCACACCAACAGCAAAAACAATTACATTTGAATCATAGACAAACAACAAATAATTTGTTAGCATAAGCATGTCCCAAATAATACATAGGGCACACTTATACTAAAAATCAACTGCTTTGTTAGTACAGAAATATCGCAAATATTGCGTGGGATGTACTTATACTAAAAAAAGGGTTTTTTTTCTTAAGCATGTCTTAAATATTGCATGTAATATACGTATTACTAAGAAAGTAACAATAATGAAATACTTGGGACACATCTGCACAAGAAATGATTTGTGGTTCATTGAGATTCAAATGTGACTGGGCACTGTATATTTTACCTGGCCAGCCCTCTCCTGGGGGAACCCCCTTCTTGAAGGCCAGATGGAGCCCTGGGGCCTTGACTTGACCATCTGGAAAATGGAAGGACCAAACCTCAGTTCCCTAAGGGACCTCATGTTCTTCAAATGAGAGCAGAAGTGCCCTAGAGGGAGAGACCAGACCCACCTGTCCCACTTCTGCCACCTGCCCACAGCCCCAGGCATTCTTCAACCCTCCCCTCTCCAACCTCCTGTTCTCTTTCCCCCAGGGCGGTGGTTCGTGAGCACCGGGAAGGACAACCTGCTCAATGCCTGGAGGACGCCATATGGTGCCAGCATTTTCCAGGTATGTGGCAGCCTGAGCCCTGCCCCTGGCAGGATGCCATGTGCCCAGGGCACCAAGGTGGCTGCAAGGTGGTAGTGAAACCTGGGGTCCTCTAAGCCTCTCACTGAGCAGTAGCACTAAAACTGGGTTTGCGAACCAGCCAATAGGCCACATAGGTGCACAGCCTGTCTTCCTTTTCATTGTGGTAAACTAGAACGAAGTTTGCCATTTAAACCATTTTTAAGTGCACAGTTTGGTGGCATTAAATATATTCACACTGTTGTGCAGCCATCACCACCATCCATCTCCATAACTTTCTCGTCTTCCCAAACTGAGATTTTCCTCCCATAAACACTAACATCCCCTTCTCCTCCCCCAGCCTCCCCTCCAGCACCCACCATCTACTTTCCGTTTTTGTGAATCTGTCTCCTTTAGGGACCTCCTAAGAGTGGAATCATGATGCATGTATCCTTCTGTGTCTGGCTTATTTCACTGAGCATAATGTCCTCAAGGTTTATCTACTTTATAGCAGGTGTCAGAATTTCCTTCCTTTTGAAGGCTGAATAGACCTGTCTGGGGCCACACACGCAAAGCCTTGTCCCAGTACATGAAGGTTGTGGGTTCAATTCCCAGTCAGGGCACATATAAGAATCAACCAATCAATGCATGAATAAGCGGAACAACAAATCAATGTTTCTCTCTTCGCCCCTCCCCTCTTTCTCAAATCAGTAATTGTAATTTAAAAAAGTTATTAAGGCTGAATAATATTTCATTGTATGAATGGAGTACATTTGATCCATTCATCCATTGATGGGCACTTGGTTGTTTCCACCTTATGGCAATTGTGAATCATCTGCTGTGTTTTGTGTGAGCACATTTTTACTTCTCCTGGGAAAATGTCTACGAGTGAAATTACTCATCATGATTTAGTCTTCATTGGAATTGCCAGACTGTTTTTCAAATTTTCCATTCCCATCACAGCATAGGAGAGTTCAAAATTCTCCCTATCCTCAGCAACACTTATTATTGTGTTATTTTTATTATAGTCATCCTAGTGGATGTGGAGTGGTTTTTACATTTATAAAGGGTTGTAAAAAAAAAAAAAAAATATATATATATGTATATGTATATTTATGAGGTCAATATATTTAGCCTCTGGATTTTTAAAAAATCCTCACCCAAGGACATGCCCATTGACTTTATTTATTTTATTAATTTATTTTTATTATTATTTTTATTTAAAGATTTTATTTATTTCCAGAGAGAGAGGAAGGGAGAGAAACATCAATGCATGGTTGCCTTTCACCTGCCTCCAGCCATGGACCTGGCTGGAGACCTGGCTTGCAACCTGGTTATGTGCCCTGGCTGGGAATTGAACCAGAGACCTTTGGGTTCATAGGCTGGTGCCATTCCATTGAGCCACCAGCCAGGGCTAATAACTTATTTTGACTTTAGGCAAGTAAAGCCTGAACATTTACTGTTGTGCCCTGAACAGAAGTGCTCTGAGCTTAGCCCTCCACTGTATGCCTAGTTGGCCTGGTGTACGCCCCTGCTGAGCTCCCAGGAAAGAGCAGTTCTCCTGGTGTCCAGATAAGAGGTCCTGCCCTTCCCAGGAGCAAAGAGAGCTTTCTCTAGAACTTGTGTTGCCTCCTTGCTCCTGGCTCCCACTCTGGGCTTGCCTATCCTGAGTCTTGTCTCAGCCATCTCAGCCACACCTTGACTACAGACTTCTCCTTGAAGGCTGGCAGTGGCCCTGGTGACCTTGCCTTTTCCCTCTGAACATCACACAGGTGGTCAGGACCTTGCACCAGCTTGTGCCAGTGTCAGCCACTCCTCACCTCTGCCTTTTCTTCCACTCCTCCCTCCTCTCCCTCCTACAGTCTAAGGAATCATCCTCTGTGCTGAGCTGTGACATCTCCGGGAATAACAAGTACATTGTGACAGGCTCAGGGGACAAGAAGGCTACCGTGTATGAGGTGGTCTACTGAGAGAACGCCCTTCCTGCACCCTGGCTCAACTCCTGGGTGTAGGGCATGCAGAGCAGAGACCCCCAACACCCCCTGTACTCCTGGGGGTTGTGCAAAATCAGAGACTCCCCAACCCCCAAATCTCATCTGCTCTCTGGCCAACCCCCTCACATCTTCCCCTGCTGGATGTGGGGTTGGGTGGGCAGAGGGACTTAGGGGAAATAAATGTATTTATCACAATTGCCTTCTCTCTTGGGCTGGGGAACTGGGCACCGCTGCAACTGTTATTTAAGGAAAGTCACTTTCTAGCTATACGACCATGGGTATCTTTCCTTTTTTTCTAATCTGGACGAGATCATTCATTATGCATGAAATACCATGGCATCTATTATGAGAAATGGGTGTTGTATTGGGCAATGTGGCTTAAGTCTTGTCATATAACAAATAGCCCCCAGTCTCAGTGGTTGAACACCATATATATTTGTCAGGCAAGCCCATGTGGCTCAGGGTTCCAGGCCGGTAGAGGTTTCACCACTTTGATACATAACTTCAGGGTCCAGCATAGCAAGGAGACAGAACATACATGGCTTTTAAATCCCTAGCCCAAAAAGTTTCTCATACTACTTTTCAGTGGCAGTACTTCAGGCTCATCCCGGTACACTGTGTACAATGGGTTGGGGAGTGTATCGGAACATGTGGCTATTGGGAGTGCAGTCATGTTTCCTTTGAGACCCAGAGAGAACGAAGAACCTAGCAAACAATGTCTGGCTCACTGTCATCATCACAGAAGTCCTAGTCCCAAAGGAGTGGCAGCTAAGCCAAGAGCTAAAGGAGAAGAAACAGTTACTGGGAAGGGTCACAGAAGACAGAGGAAATAGAATATGCAGACTCAGAGGTAAAGAGCTTGGCGTGGTGAAAACCAGGAGGGCATGGGTGGGGTGGGGGTTCCTCCTCAGCCACAAGGGGAGATAGGTCTTCAGATCAGGCTTAATCAGAGGAAGCCATGGAAGTGGGAGCCGGCGGGGAGTAGGGCGGTAGGGGTGGTGACACAATTGGATCTGAGCTTTGGAAATCCCTGTGGGTTGCCACAGGACCATGGGTTAGAAGGGGCTGGGGGTCCAAGCAGAGCTGCTACTGGGACCTTCTGGAGGGAGAGGGCAGGGTGACAGGGTCCCTGCTTGAAACAAAAGCCACACCCAGGGAGAGTTTCTGAAGGTACTTCATGGAGAAATAGAATTCTGTGGTTAAAGACGCTAGACCTGTTGATGCCATTTGTGATGGTTCTTAACCTGGGACAGGTGAATAAATGCTGATCCGAGTCCTACTGAGAGGATGAAAAGCTCTGGTCTGTCCAGACAGGGTATCTTAGGAGGGACTGAGAACCCCATTCCTGGGATTGTGCAGGAAGCGGCAGAAAAACATAGGAGATGAGAGATGAGCTCAGGGGAGCAGGTGGAAGTGCTCCAAATCCATTCCCTCCAGTGGGGGTTTGTGGCTTTGATCAGATTCTCTGACAATGTGGACTCAAAAGGCTCAGAGACCCTGCCTGGACAAAGTTCTTCCAAATCTTCACAAGATAGCCAGGGTGCAAGACCCAGAACCAAATTAGCTCTGCTTTTTCCAATTGCTTTATTACACATGACAAAGGTCACCAGCCCATCCATCATGCCCCTGAACCACTTACCCACCCCCCTACTGGAGAGGAAAAGGGCCCTGAGTTGAGAGGACAGTCGTGAGCTCCTTAGTATGTAATCTGGTACACTGAGGCATGGTCCCTGGACCCTGTGACGATCAGACGGTTGTTAGGGGATACATCACAGCACATGACAGAAGTTGTCTCAGGTACCTGGAGGGTCAGGGAGTAAAGCAAGGGGAGCTCATTTATCCTTGCCTGTTAATTCAAATGTGGCCCCTGGGCTCAGTCCTTGAGCACCCAGGATACCCGACTCCCACTTGGCCCAACCCCCAGCCCACCCCAGTACCTGGAACACCGTGGTTCCCGTGGGCATGCTGTAGATGCTAACCAGGTTGTCCATCCCAACGCTCACCCACCACTGGCCTGGAAGGAGGCAGAGGGGCACCAGGTCAAAGCTGCCAGCTGAGGGCTGCACCCTGGGCATCCAAGAAATGGAGGGAGCCCCCACCTCTCACATGTCCCCAAGTAAAACATCACTGAGGGGTTCCTGCCAATGAAGGCTGGAGGGGAGGAAGGGGCTCAGGAAGGGGCAGAAAGGGGTGGGCCCAGTTGATCTGAATGGGGTGGGGCTCTGTGAGAGGCTGGGGGCCACAGGGTATTCCTTTACTCCTGGCCACTCACCCAGAGGGGAGAACTTGAGACCGAGGATAGTGTTGTCCTTACAGCCCACCATGTATTTCTGACCCCCGAAGGTGGGTTGAAGCCACTGCTGGCCATTGGCTGTGCCCACCAGAACACAGTCCTCCCGGGGACTGGGGGATAGGCTTATTATCTGGGGGTAGGTAGCAGGAAGGAAACTGGTCAGGACCCCACCTGGCTCAGGAGGTGGGCAGGAGCACAGGGACCCACCCCAGGCATCGACCACCTGCCCATTTCCTGGCTGCAAGGCCCCAACAAGCAACTTCACATTTCTGGGCCTCAGTTTGTTCATCTGTAGAATGGGTTGGTCCTCTCTATGGGATTATCAGAGACTATGAAAGTTCCAGTGCTATTTGGGAGACAGGAAAGAACATTTCTATTTGCCCCTATTCCTCCAAGCATCACTAAGACTTGGGGTACCACTATCCTACAGCATCTACCTCCTTCTCTAGCCTTCCTTCTCTAGTCCAGCTGTGACCAGGCCAAGAAGGCTCCACCCCAGCCTGTACACCTGAGATTCAAATGGGTATTCCAGGGGCTCCTTGATGTTCCTCAGGTCCCAGCACCGCAGGCAGGCATCCAGACCCCCTGTCCAAATGGTCCGGTCTTTGACAGCAATGCTCTTGGCTCCATTTGGGGTGCTTGGCAGGTCCCTGGCCAAGAGAGGAATCAGGAAGAGGTTGGAACTGAGCTTTGGGACCAAGGAACATCACCCATTCAACCACCTTCAGTTGACGGATGGGGAAACTGAGGTAGACAAGAAATACCAGGGCTGAACTTTGAGAAAACAGCCCAGCCAAGATTTGAACCCTGGTCTTTGACTCTCTCAAATAAGAGTTCAAGCAAGCAAGAGGCTTTAACCCTTGAGACTGCTGAATCCCTGCTCAGCAGTCAAGGTTGGAGGGAGTTGTTAAGGTGACCCCGCCCACCCTGGGGGCCACACCTAACCACACTCTGGTCCCGCAGGTCCCAGATCCTGATAGTGCCATCAGTGAAGCTGGCGAAGGCTAGGCTGTCCTCCATATCGGCAGCCAAGGCCTGGCAGGTGAGACCTGCCGAGGGTAGTTCATCTCTTACGTACAGGGAGGGTGCCATCAGGTCCCACACGCTCACAGTGGACAACCTGTGGCCACCCGTCAGCAGGGTGGTGCTGTTGGAGAATAGCAGGCAGGTGCGCAGGCAGGCCCCGGGGGTCTGGGAGGGGCAGAGGCACAAGTGAGCTTCCTCCCCTGCAGGTAGCTATTCCCGCTCCCACAAGCCCCACCCTCTGCAGCTAGCCCCACTCTCACCTGCACACGCAGGTAGCTGTCAGGGAAGCTGTCCTCCACCATCTGGCCAGCCAGGCTCCACACCTTGACGCCATCCCTGCCGCAGGTGAACACATGCCGTGTGAAGCTGCTGACTGCTGCGGCCAGCACGGGCTCCCCATGTTTTAACGTCCGCATCTTCTCCATTCTATGTGGGGTGGCCAACTTCTTGGGTTGCCAGGGCAAGGTATCCGGTCTGTTCCATGTGTCTTCGAAGTCCTCGGGGTGCCAGCATCTTAGGAGGGGAGACCTCAGGGTCAACAGCCTGCCCAGGGGAGGCACTCATCAAGCCCTAGAGGGGCTTTGTCCTTTTTCAGATGTGAGGGTTTTCTCTCAGGCCTGCTTTCCCCACTGCACCCCACTTCCCCCAATTTCCTACCCACACCCCTCCAGATAATTTCCCTCTCCCATAACCAGACACCAATCCCCTTCTGCCTGGAATGTTCTGCCCCATCCTGGACAACTCCTGCTCATCCTTTCAAGTTCTAACCATTGTGCCCCTTCCCTCCAGACAAGCTGTCTCTCCCACATCTGGGCTCCCCCAGCTTCAGACCACAAGGTTGGGACTGTCTGCAACCAGCTCTGACACAGCCCCTCCGCCTGCCATTCCATGGGAGTTCCTTTCCAAATCCCTTGAACTGGTTATGTGCCGGCAGCGATGCTGGTGTGAAGGTGCACATCCCTACCCAGACCCCTCATCTCTAGTTATTGAGGACAGCACCATGGTGATGAGGAAGGATGAGGACATGCCTACACTTCTTGGTCCCCTCAACCTCCCGGGCACAGGGATACAGATGGTAGAGCCAGTTCCAGCACTTACATGGACTTCAGGAAAGAATAGGCTTTTCCAGCAGGCTCCTGCAGGTGAATCAAGACCACAGCTAAGCCATGTTGTCTCTCTCTGCCCTGGACCCTCATATTTTTGGTGGAAGGGGTAGGGTACCAACTCAGACAGGATCTCACCTGGGCCATGCAGGACAGCATCAGCCCTGGTGCCATGCCTGGTCCTGAGCTCCCTTCCTGGGAACCTGCAGGGAGTGGGATATGGAAGGGCACAGGTGGGCCGAGAACTGGGCAGAGACAAGAGAAGACAGGTAGCAGACATAGGCCCCCTGGAACAGGCTGCCTGCCCCCTGCCCCCTGGGATTACCCAAAGTGTCCTTGGTACAGGGTTCTGCTCCAAAGTAGCATGGTTCTGCATCCTGGCTTTCCTGCTCACAAGAAAACAGGGCAGTCTGGTTAGACCAGAGGACATGTGCAGGGGTCAGTCTTACAACCAGAAAACCTTAGAGGCCCAGGTGGTGAGGACGGGATTAGGCAACTGCCCAAGTCCTCCTGTCCAGGCAGAGTTGGAGAAGTTGGAGACAGTCTCAGGGCACAGTCCTGACTCCTTGGAGGGCATGAAAGGGCAGAGGGTGGAGGAGGTGGACCAATCCCACACAAAATTGATGCCCCCACCTGGGGGCCCAGCCAGGACAATCACCCAGCTCATTTACTTACCTGGTCCAGCTCCTGTTCTGTCACTACGACGATGGGAGGGGAGGAAAACAATGAAGAGAGACAGTAAAAGAACAAGGTTCAACCTATGCTGCCCTCTGCACAGTTCAAGGCCACCCCCTTCCAACACTCAGGAAGACTCACGCCTAAGTCTCGGTTGGTCCACCTTATTGTGGGTCCCAGAAAAAATCTGCCAGAGTTTCTGGGTCAGAACGTCTTGCCAAAATTGGGGCTCAGGGTCCCAGGACAGCTGTGTGTCTATCTGGTGGCCTTTGGGGTTGTCTACTCCAGAGGGCTGCTGGAACCAATCAGATGACCTTGTGGCCATGACCTCTTTGAAGTTCAGCCCCTGAAGACTGGAGGGCTGTGGAGGCTCGACCCCTGGCTGCCTGGAAGCCTCAGGGCGGGCTGGTCCGCAGGAGACCTCGTCAGCCTGTTCAGTAGAGGAGACCTAGCTTACTTACCTGGTACACTGCCTGCACCATGTTGCGAAGGACAAGAGGATATGCCTCTTACCCTGAGCCAAGTCCCCTCCAAAGTAGCATGGGTAAGTGGCTAGGGGACGCCACAGTTTATCTGTCCCGGGAGGACCCAGAAACCTACCTTCCTCACTTGGAAGCCCTGGGGTTGGCTGCAGGTCTCCATGATCTGTAGGAAATTTTCTGCCTAGGTATGGGGGGATATCATTCCAGTTAAAGCTTTGTACTCAGACACCCTGGACCCGAACCCACTCTTGTAGGCCAGTTTCCCTATGTGTAAAACAGCTATACCATCTACTTTGAACATTTTGTGGTGATTCCCGATAACAACAGAGCCCTGTGCACTACACCTAGTGTAAAACGAGTTTGTGGTACCCAGAGTTGAGCCCCGACAGCGGGTGATAAAATCTAATCCAAAGCCCTGGCCAGTGGCTCAGTGGAAAGGTGCTGGCCTACAAACCCAAAGGTCACTGGTTCAATTCCCAGTCAGGGCACATAACCAGGTTGCAAGCCAGCTCTCCAGCCAACTCCATAGCTGGAGGCAGGTGAAAGGCAACCATACATTGGTGTTTCTCTCCCTCTCTGTCTTTCTCCCTTCCCCTCTCTAAAAACAATAAAATCTTTTTTAAAAAATCTAATCCTATAGGAAGTGAAGTCAGATTTGGGTGCACTTCCAGCTGTTTCTTAAGATGTTTGAAAATGAAAACCTGGATACTTCGGTTTAAAAACAGCTTCAGGGAGCAAACACAGTGTGTATGTGTGTCCCTGTGTGGGGACATTTGAGTGTGTTTAAACATTGGAAAGCTACTAAGAAACTGATGGTTACCTCCTGGGGAGAAGGACTGGTGGTGGTAGGACAATTAGGAGACCCAGTGGCAGGGTCATTTACATGATTTTCTATTTAAAATCAAGCCACATGACCACAACAGATTCCAAATCTCAGTTAAAGGCTTCTATGGGCATGGAAGGGACTAAGTGATCCAAGTTTCCTTTGTCTATGTACCCATTGCCTACTTTCTGTTCTTCTCTTTAAAAAAAAAAAAATATTTTTATATATCTATTTTTAGAAAGAGGAGGAAGAGAGGAAGAAACAGAGGCTGAAAAACATCGACGTGCAGGAGACACATCTCACACCCCCTACCAGGGACGTGGCCCACAACCCAGGCATGTGCCCTGACTGGGAATCAAACCAGAGACCCTTTGGTCTGCAGGCCTGCGTTCGAACCACTGAGCCACACCAACCAGGGCCCTTTCTGTTCTTTTAAGATACACTCCTTCCTACCATATATCCTACTCTCTTTTTGCCATAGCACTGATATGACACGGATAGTGTGTCTGTTTTTAACCTCTCCTTCCATAGGCCCATGCAGCCCTGCACCATAGCAGCCAACCATGGATGGCTACTAAAACAAAGTGAAGTATAATTAAAAATGACATGTCTGCAGTTCCAGTGGCCTCTTTTCAAGTGTTCAACCACCACATGGGGCCAGTGGCTGCTCAATCAGGTGGCACAGGCACCTAAAACCAAGGGCAGTGATTCCTAGAGCATGCCTAGCATCCAGCTGAGGACACAGAGCAAATAAGGCTGGAAGCTCCCAGCCAATATTCCCAAGAATTCACATGTGGAAATGTGTATGTGCAGCTATATAGTCCAGTACACCAGACCATAGTGACAGAAAATTGTTCTAGAGCTGCCTAATGGAGTAGCTCCTCTTTTTATGTAGCTATTGACCATTTGAAATATGGTACCACTTGTTTAAGTGAACTTTAATAGCCACATGTGTCCCATGGCTACTGTTTAGGATGGCACGGGCTCTTGTCATGGCCAGTCCATGGCTCCAGAGGCACATGACCACTCCTCTAGGTAGATGCCTAGCAGCCCCCCAGAATGGTCTGGCCCAGGGCCAACTCCAAAATACTGGGGAAATGTTCTGATTCACACAGAAAGATAATAAAGAAGTGCAGCACAAGCACCAAAGGCAGTTCTGTTTAACAGACACTATTGGTGTTCCCATTTTGCAGATGAGAAAACTAAAACCTAGAAAAGCCAATTTCCCAGTCAGAGGAAATAGCAGGGCCACGCGGTGTTCATCTGCCTCCTCCAACAGCCGGGTCCCTCCCCTGCCTGTTGGACAAACAGCATGGTGGAGGGAGGGGTGGGAGGTGGCAGACTGAGCCCTCAGCAGCGTTCAGGGCTGCTGCCTCCCAGGGCCATCAGTGATGGATTCCCCAGCTGGGCCTCCCAGCAGCACGAGGCCCAGGGGAGCCTTCCCCAATTCGCCCTGGCTCGTTAATGCGCAATTTACTGGCACTTTAATGCACTCAGCATGAAAAGTGCTGCTCCCTCCTGCCTGCTAGCTGGCCTTCCCTGGGGAGAGCTGTGTGTAGGCAGAAGGTGGGGAGCAAGGGGGCAGCTGCTGCTGCTGCTGCTTGGGATTTTAAATGCACAGCATGGAAGCTGGGAAAACAAGGAGGGGGAACAGAGGGGAGGAGGAGGTGGTCTGTTTGGGACCACAAGGCTGTCAAGGCTGCAAGGGATCATTGCCTGGGGGCTGGTGGGGGGCCCTCCTGGCTTGAGCTGCAACAGAAGCGGCCCATCTTGGGGTCTTGTTCCCCCTCCTGTCTTGATACTCAACAAGTGCTGTCTGGTTCTTCCCTCAAACCCAGTGCATAATCTGAATATTTCTCCCACCTAACTGCTCTGAGTGCCAAGCCTCCCACACCTGGATGGTCCTAACTGGTCCCCCAGCTCCTGCCCTGGCCGGTACAGTCTGTCTTCCCTGTAGCAGTCAGAGGACACCTGTGAACACTTGAGTCAGGTCCTGGCCCTCTGCCCACAGCACTCCAGGGCTCCCATCTCCCAGTGTGGGAGGGAGGTGGTTAAAACCCTAGTCCTCACGGTGGCCTGCTCAGCCCTGAACATCTTCCCCTCACCTCCTCGCTCTCTACCTCTGCTCTGGCCACAGGAGCCTGCCTGCTGTTTCTGATACCCTCGATACCCTCGTGGCTCCCTCCCTTCTTTAGTTCTCTGCTCAAAAGTCACCTCAGTAACCTTTCCTGATCACCCTGAATTGCAACCCACTCCCATCCTGGTCCCCCCCTTCCCCCCAGGCTTGCTCAATTCCACACCCACCTTGCCCAGCCCTCACCATCTGACACTTCTGTTTACCCAGCTCCTCTCACCCCAAGGGCAGGGGTTTGTCTGTGTTCTTCTCTGCTATTTCCCTGGCGCTTACAACAGCACTTGGCAAGGTGATGGATAAATATCTGTTGAATGAATAACTGTTCTGGTTGCTTCCTGCCCCCTTCCCCAATCTGTCTCTCCCTGTTCCTTAAGCTTCCCACCCCAGCCCCTGCTAAATTGCAGACAGGGCCCTGGCCCTCTGCCCGTCACATCTGGCACAGGCAGAACCCAAGAGAAAGGGGCCAGGTGGTAGGAGGACAGGCAGGGGTGGGAGTTGTGCTTCAGCTTGGGCAAGACGCCCTGTGAAAGGAGTGGGGCCCCTGGTACAGACCTGCCTCTGGCTTGCAAGTGAGCCAGGCCCTTGAGAACTCTCAGACACATGGAAGATGGTAATCTGGGTGTGTCTGGCACACATAACAGGCCCTTCAAAGCTGAAGCGACCGACTACCAAAGTGCTGAAAATGCCCTGGGCTCATCTAAGCCATACAGGGACCTAGGAAGAAGAGGCTGAGAGAGAGAATGGAAGATACACTCCTAAGAGGTAGGAATCTGTTGATATCCTTGGGGGTTCCAGGTCCTGAGCTTCTGCCTACAGAACTCCAGGGCTTCCACCTCCCTGGGGTAAAAGACCAAGCCTTCCTCAGGGCCTCAAACCCTGAACCACATGTCCCCATCTTACCTTCTTCCCCTCTCCCCTGCCTTTCATTGAGGGACAGCTGTACCCTGAGCTGTACTCCTGGTGACTCACTCACCTGCCTGTGATATTCCTGTAGACCCTGACGAACCTTCTGGAGCTACAAAAGAACAACAGAAATCACACTGGGTGGTAGACAATGGAAGCAGGAAGGGGTCTTGAATTGAACGCTGTGCATGCTTCCCCCAAGCTGTGTGACCATGGGCAAGTCACTCTTCCTCTCTGGTTCCTACTCTCATCAAATAGGGAACCATCTTATATATGGAGAATGGGAGCTAATTAGGGAGACCAGTGGATCTTATTCTAGACAGGAAAGCCAAGGGCCTTCCCAGATATCTCCTCCCTGCCCCTTTTCTTGTCCTATCCTCACCCCCTTGCCCACTCTGCTCCAGAGACACTGGCTTCCTTACTATCCCTCCAACATGTTCATACACAACCCTGACCACCGGCCTTTGCACATACTGTGCCCTCTGCCTGGAACACCTTTCTTTCTCCGTTCTCTCTAGGGGTGGCAGGAGCCCCGTATCCTTTGTGAACATTGCTTCCTCTGAGAAGCCCTTCCTGCCTACCTTAGCTTGGAATCTTTACTCATTTTATTTTGTTTTTAAAGATTTTATTACTTCCAGGGAGAGGGGAGGGGAGAGAGGCATAAAGGAAGAGAAGCATTAATGTATGGTGGAATCTTTACTCATTTTAATCTCATCTTCTATTTTCCTTTTAATTCTTACATTATTTTTTAAATATTGTTTCTCTGCTTGTCTCTCTCTTTCCCTTAGATCTGCCCTGTCCAATGAAATAGCCACTAGTCAAGTGTGGTTTATTTAAATTTAAACCAGCTAAAAACTCAGGTCCTTAAAAGTACTCAGTTGCTGCATGTGGCTATCAGGTATCATATTGGACATTCCTGATACAGAGCATCATGGACACTGTAGATGTAGATATATACCCCTCAAGAGCAGGAACTCCAATCATGTGCTGTGGGCTGAAGAAATAACTCATTTAAATAGTGGATTTCTAGTTTGCACAGCAAAATCATTAAGAAAACCTCACATGAAGCTGGGGCTTAATGGGTTAACTCACTTGCTAGAAATTAGCAAAATAAAGACAGTGTCTCAAAACCCCATTCCTGAGGCCAAACATAACAGCCTTTCCAGAGGCTGCCTGGTTTGTAGCTCACCAAGTAGTAAATGCTCTCCACCTGTGCCGGCAAGTGAGTGGAGAACCTGTGGAGAAGAAAGACCAGCTGGGACAGTTGGAAGTGGGGGCAGGTCTCTTCCCCAGAATGCATGCAGCCCCCAGCCCCCTGGCTGGAAGGAAATGAGGGTCTCCTTCAAGATAGTGTCAAGGTGAATACAATTCTAATGCAGCATTTAAAAATGGTACATGTAATTGAATGCAAGCAAATTTACGCTGAACAGCAACAACAACAAATCAAAGATTTAAACAAAAGCCAGGGTTAGTATTACTGGTTTTCTTTTTGCTTTAGGGTTCCCCATTACTGGTGCTGTCTTTTGGGTTGGGGACTTCTGAGCCCACCAAGACACCAAATAGGACTGTTTCCTTCAGTGGGGTCTAGGGCTGCAGTGGAACCTATGGGCCCCCCTGAATTGTCCTCACCTAGGAAACTGCTTCTTGAGCTGATCCAGGATGCCCTGAGAATTCAGGGCTGAAAGGTTGTCCTCATGATGAACCTGGACAGGGTTGATGGAGAGTGAGGTGGGAATCTCCTAAACATTCCCCCCCTGGCTCCTTATGGCACAAATTTGTCCCCTTTTGGCTTAAATTGTTAGCAATGGTCATCTCTGGGAAGTGACATGTGGAAGAAAGAGGATTTATAAAAAATTGCAGAACAGATGATATAATCATGTGTTTTACAATTGGGTCATAGGAAGTTTAATTTTTTAAAAAGCAAGTGCCTTGGCATCTGTCAAGTATGATGGTTTAGTGACCCCAGCTTAAAGGCCTGCCCCACCCCAAGTCCCTCTCTCAGAAACGGGGATTGGAGATGAACCTAACCCCCAGGTTCTTCCCCTCCCCCAGGAGTTAATGCCACATTACACTCTCCTCACCAAAGTTCCTGTGGGCCTCATCATCATTGGAGGGTGCCCCTGGGGGCTAAGAGAACCACCAGAGGTCATCTTCAGACAGTATTCACAAGGATTCTAAAAGTAACAAGAAGATGGCAGGTCCTGAGGGCAGAAGGCTAGACAGTGCCAGGGAGAGAGACCAGTTCCACCCCACTCCTGGGGCTCCCTCACCACTCACCATGCACTCCGCTCCAGGACCCAGTCCTGGGCTCCCAACCCCATCCCTGACCTTCAGCACCCCGCTGAATTCCCTTAGCCTGTGTTCATCCATCACTCTTCTGCCTGCAGCTGTGCTGATTAATAGTGGGGATCCTGGGACCTCACTCTATGAGGTGCTGGGGGGAAGCAGTCAGGGCTCGAGAAGTCCAGAGGGCCCCAAAGCTCAACTTCAGTTCTGAGACAATTTCCTTAAGCGCCACTGAGAAGGGACTTTGAAGGATGAGTAAGAGTTGGCGAGGTCAATTAGAAGGAATTTCCCAGGTAGGAGGAGAGAGACCTCTCTATCCCAATCACTCCCGTGGCATCAGTTCTCTTCTTCGCTTCTGCCCCTCAACGCCCCTCCAAGACTGCTTCCTAACCCAGCGACCCTGGAGTTCTCCAAAATGCCCCGGCCTACTCACCTCCCTTAGGATGGAGGCTCAAAAGGAGCAAGAAGGAAGCTGCGGGGGGTCAGCCAAGTTCAGGCCAAAAGGAAACGCCTCCCCCCGACCCTCACCCAGGGGACCATTTGACCCGTCGGGCCCCGCCCCGGCCCGCCCCAGTCCCGCCCCGGCCCGCCCCGGCCCCGCCCCGCCTCCACCTGCACCGCTTAGCAGATCAATGAACGCCCAGCAGCTGCACGTGGGCTCGGGCTTCAGGGGCGGCCGCCAGAGGCCTTGACCAATTGCGAGGCCGGTTGCCCACGTGGGCCACAACGGTCATCGTTGATTGGTCGGCTCGCCCTAGCGACCGTCCTGGCTGTCAATCTGCGTGCCCAGGACGAGATTTAACCCTTAAGGTCCCACTGCCGGGAAGGACAGCCTGCAGAGCCGCAGGCAGTTGGGGTGCAGGCGGGGGTGGGTATATTTAGAAGGGCGTGGGTCTTGGGGTCAGAGGGTAAAACTCTGTGAGGGCCTGGACAGCGTGTATTGCACAGTTTTGCAAAAAGCCTGATAATTTTTCGTGATGCCCAGGAGTGGCTAACGGCAAAAGAGGGGGCGGGGGGTGAGGACGGCACTTGGGGTGGGGGGAATCTTTAGCACTCTCACTCTAATCCTTAGATCTGTGCTAATAAAGTTTTCCTGATATTAAGTAACGTGCAATGCAAATGAAGCCTCCTTTCTAAGGAGAATTTAACAGCTCTCTTTTATCCTGCGCTCCCCCTGAGCCAAGCCCCAGGCTACACATTTTTATCAGGAATTTTCCCAACTGCCCTCCAAGCCTAGGGACTGCAGATCTGAGAACTCAAAACAGCTACTGCAAAGGCCTTGAGGCTGGTACACTTTCCCCAGATTCAAGGGGAGTGGCCTAAGGTCACTAAGGCCTAAGGTGATGCCAGAGATAAGAGGGTGGGGAGGTTGTGGGGGGCTGTTGAGGGATTCAGGAGTTCCTTTTTGGCCTGGTTGGAATGCCTACTCAAGATGTGAAGGGGTCAGCCTAGAGTTTTGGAAGAAGAAGCCAAGTTTCTGTCTACCGCAGAATCCTTGCACTCGCTCTTCCCTCTGCTCCCGCCTGACAGCCACTGGCTCACTCCCCCACCTTCAGCTCTGGCTGGAGACCCTCAGCGAGACCTCCACTCTCACTTTCCTGTTTTATTTTACTCCAAATGTGGTTTGAATTGGAGTTAATCTTGTTTTAATTTCAGTGGCTCTAAGCCCCGCTGTGTTCAAAATTCATATAATGCTGATAGGACTCTAATACATTCTCATAACTGGTCACAGGCTCCTGGGTGGTTGTGCAGGCTACTGGGCAGGATCCACATGGACCAGAGATCTCTCCTACTTCCCCTGGTCTGTGCTTTGTTGCTAGGGGAAAACTGAGGATTCAGGTCTTGGGATGCATAGCCCCCAGAGGTTCTGATGTAAACACATAACTTGGGTTTTGTGGTTGGTCTATGAAGGAGAAAGCGAGGGCTGCCATACATGAACCACAAAATAGGTTTTCACCCGTGATCCCTCAACTGGCCCTTAATTGAAGTGTATTTTATTTATGGTCCAGCCTGCTAATTGCCTCCCTCTGTGCGCCTGGCTCTCCTCTCTGTGGTTGTGGACTTTCAGCTGGGATACCAGTTCACTCAAAGCTGGCTTGTCTAGTTTCTGCTGGGTACCTGTCGCTGCTTAAAATGAATTAAAATGAAATAAAATGTAAAACTTCGTCAGATGCACTGGCTGCATGCCAATTGCTCTGTGGTCACATGTGGCTGGGGACTATTTGTATTAGACAGCACAGATTTAGACTATTTCCATCGTTGGAGAAAGTCCCACTGGATGGCACAGATCTCAGGTTCTTCAAAAAGAAAAATTCTGGGTTCACGTAGAAATTGGAAGCATTTTATGGTAGCCATTCCATTCTCACTTGTTGAAAGCCCTGTGTGTGGGGTTGGGTAATATTTGGAACTTTTGCTGGTGTGTGCTCCCTACTGGCTCTTTTCCTGTCCCCTGCCTGCCCCAGCCTGGCCAGCAGGGATGCAACCTCCTTGAGCCCTGGGGAAAGGCATAGATGACACAACAGAGAGGAAAGGAGGAAGCACAGATTTCCTTCTTGGCTTCTGAGCTGTGTTTTACTTGGTGGAAATCCAAGGTCTAGATGAAAGTTTGAGGAAAAAAAAGGTTTGCATTTCTAAAGCTTTGGAATTCCCTGGGCTTGTCCTGGAGACCTCAGAACTGGTACCTCAGAGGCCCCAGAGTCACCTGGATTGGGTGTGGACCAAACAGATGGGTCAGTAGAAAGCCCAGGGTGGAGATGGGGCTGTGGAGTGACTACAGGAAGTGACAGCAGGGAGATGGTAACACGCTTTAACTGCCTCATTCTCCCCCTGATCCCCAGAACTTCCCAGTGGCCCACATGAGCAAGAGACAGTAACCATGTCATAATGAAAAGAAGAAAGCTGCAGAAAGCCTGTAAGTAGAAGGACTCTCGTGTTCAGTAAGCCAATGAATGACCAAAAGCAGTGGGACAAGGACCCCCTGAAGACACTGACCAGGCTGGGAGATGCTCAAGGGCATAATGCCCCCCAGCTGCCCCCACTCTCAGACATCACATGACCACCCTTAAATTTAAACCTGCTCCCAGGAAAAATGAATTTACTGAATTACCTGGCATTAATTGACATTTACTTTCTGCCACCTGGTGGAAAAAGGCTTGTATTCCTTTCCCCTGGGCAGCTATAACAACTGACCACAAAATGGGTGGCATAAACCAACAGAAATATATTCTATCACATTGTGGGAGCCCAAAGTCCAAAATCAAGGCATTAACGGGGCCAAGCTCCCTCTACAGGCTGCAGGGAAGGGTCTTCCTGCCTCTTACAGCTTTTGGGGTTGGTGAGCAGTCCTTGGCCTTCCTTGGATTGTAGACATATCATTTTAATTGCTGTGGCCATCTTCCATGTGTCTGTGTCCAAATTTCCCTCTTTTTATAAGGACACCAGTCATTTGATTAGGCCCAGCCTATTTTAGCTTGACCTCATCTTAACATTTCAGTAACCCATTTCTAAATGACGTCGTGTTCTCAGGTTTTGGGGGGAGGGGAGGTAGATGAGAGGAGTGAGAAAGGATAATAGATTAGGGCTTGAATGTATCTTTTTGGGGTTGACGTAGTTCTGCCCTCTACAAAGTTCAAACAGGAAATGAAGTAACTATAGGAACTCATTCCATCTTCCGGGAAGCTTGATACCCCCATTTATCCCGGAAGACAACTGATGCCCAGAGAGGTTACCTAACCTGCCAAGGTCACACACAGTTACTAAATGGCTAAGGTAGGATCTGAATCCAGGTCAAATTGTTACAGGATATAGCTTAATAACACTTACACTATAATGCTCTTATCTAAATTAGGTTTCTGCCATTGAACTGCCCACATGGACCTAACCTTGGAGGAAGGCACATACATTCCAGAAGTGGATTTTGGATCTCCTGGACTCAGTCTCACTTCTGAAGAAATCCAGCAAGTGTTAAAGATCAAATTGCACCCAAACTTGGTGGCTTGAAACAATAAACTGTTATCATCTCACAGGTTCTGTTGGTCAGGACACTGGGGTTGGCTTTGCTTGGTTCAACATTGGGTCACTGATGGGCAGTGATCCAAGTTCCAGGCTCTCTTTTTCCCTTTTCACAGCAAACATCTTCTGCCATCCGATGGAAAAAATCTCTTATCAGGGAAGCCAAATCACTTTCTCTTTCATGTGCCCCTAATTCTACTCACCACCACCCAGTGGCCTTTTTTTTTTTTTTTTTTAATTCTTCCTAGTTTGTCATGTTCATGCATTCCTGGAAGGATGGCTGCATGGAAGACACCTCTGTCCATACATGCTCATTTTGTGTGTGTGTGCTTATTTCCCTCAGATGCTGGTGTCTCAGTTGGGGATCCAAGGTGGCTTCATGCCCTACAGGGACCCCTGCATGCTTCTGACACTCTTCCCCATTAGGGCTGGGCAGGGTGGGTGTGCTGAGGTTGTCTTTTTAATTTTTTAAAAAAGATTTTATTTATTATTTCCAGAGAGAGGGGAAAGGAGAGAGGCAGAGAGGGAGAAAAACATCAATGTATGGTTGTCTTTCACCTGCCTCCGGCTACAGACCTGGCTAGAGACCTGGCTTGCAACCTGGTTATGTGCCCTGGCTGGGGAATCAAATCTGTGACTTTTGAGTTCGCAGGCTGGAGCCTTATCCACTGTGCCACCAGCCAGGGCTTGAGGTTGTCTTTTGATAGTCAAGTTAAGGCTGATTTAGGCTGTTGAAGGCTTTCCAGTAAATTTGCAGTGTGCCTATTCCAATGACGTCATGGAAACGGAGGTAGTGGCTTTATCCCAACAAGACCCCACATAGCGTGGAGAGGCTACAGAATACCTTCTTGAGGGCCCAATTCATTCCCTCCCTGAGGTGAAAGGAGGGGAAGGTAGCCTGTACAAGTTAAACATAAACCCCTAGGCCAGCAACATAAACCGGTGAGCCATGGCACACTGGTGCACTTCAAGAATTTTTAAAACATGCAGTACCTGACTATTTAGTCAAGGAATTGACCTCTTTTCTCTTGGATTTTCAAATTAAAAAAATGACAACAGCCAGCACAATAGCTGTCTGATGTGAATGATGTCAGATCAGCAAAAAAAAAAAAAAAAAAAAAAAAAAGTATTATTTGGTGTGCAGCAGAATTTTAGTAATTGGTTTATGTGTGCCATCAAGTGAAAAAGGTTGAAAATCACTGCCTTAGTGAGTTGAACTTGTGGTCTCTGGCACTCTCTGCTGGTAGAGTTTTTTTTTCCATTGTTATTACAGCTTCATTGAAGTATAATTACATAACAATGAAGTCATCCATTTTAAGCATACTGTTTGATGATTTTTGAGCACATGTGTCCAGTTGTACAACCATCACCAGAACCTGATTTTAGAAAATTCCCATTGTTTCCAAAATGTCCCTCTTGTCCATTTTGAATCAATCTTTTCCTCCCATCCTTCGCTTTGTCTCTGTAGGTGTGCCTTTTCTAGAAACATTGTATGAACGGACTCACAAAATCTGTGGTCTTTTGTGTCTGGCTGCTTTCACTGAACATAATTTTTGAGGCTCATTGATGCTTTTGCGTGTGTCAGTACTTCGCTCCATTTTATTGCTGACTGGTATTCCATTGTATTCACTGTCTGGTGGACATTTGAATTGTTTCTAGTGTGGGATGACCATGAATAAAGTTGCAATGTTCATTACATCCATGTACAGCTCTGTGCATTGGAATTTGCTTTTATTTCTCTAGGTTAGATGCCATGAGATGAATCGTTAGGTATGGTAATATAATGTGTCTGTTTTATCAGAAGCTCCTTGGCTCTTTCCCAAAGTGGCTACATCATCTGTTCCCACCAGCAGTGTCTCAGGGCCCCAGGTGCTCCACATCCTCAAGTGGAATCACTTTAAAAAATTACTTTATTTATTATTTTGGGGGAGAAGGGCAAGGAGGTAGGAAGAAAGAGAGCGAAACATTAATGTATGGTTGCCGGATCCAGCTGGGGATCTGCCTGGAGATTTGGCTTGCAACCTGAGTATGTGCCTTGACCAGGGATCAAACCACTGACCCTTGGATTCGTAGGGCAGTGCCAATCCACTGAGCTATACCAACCAGGGCTTGGAATTACTTTTAAATTAGGGGATTCATGGTGGTAGTAACTTTAGAGTACACACTAGGGAATCATTTTGGGGTAACTTTTAATTTTGATATAATTTCAAACTTGCAGAAGAGTTTCTCCAATGTTAATTTTTCTCTTTTATCATTCTCTGTGTGTGTATATGTGAATGTGAACAAGTAAATTATGCATACTTCCCTCCTTAACTTTGAGAGTTAATTGTATTCCATGCCCCTTTATTCCAAGTCAGTGGGTATTTCCTAAGAATACCCAACTAGGAGGTTTAGAGAGTGACAGCCACTTTGTGTTCATGCTTTTCTCCACTGAAATAATTTTTTATGTATTCTGAATATAATGACTTCATCGATACATGTTTTGGAAAATTTTTCCTTGTTGTCATTTGTTTTCTTCACAGTGGCTTTTAAAGAGCAAATTTTTACAAATTTTAATGACCCAATTGAGCTTTCCTTGGTGTGTATTTGTCATATTTTCTGTCCTATTAAAGACATCTTTGCTTAATCCAAGGTCACAAAGGTTCTTCTCCTGTGTTTCTTCTAGATGTTTTATAGTCTTCCATTCAAGTCTATAATTCTCTTTGACTTGATTTGTGTACACTATAGTATGGTGAAGTTATCAGTTCTGAATACAGACATGCCCTTAAAAGGAAGAATTGTAAGAATTTTCAATTCTCCCTAAATTGAGCCTGTTTCTGCAATTCCAGCCAGCTATCCCAGCATATTTTGCCTGCCACCCACCATAAGCCTGATCTTCTCCAGGTGCCTGAGATGGCAGCTCACAGCCAAGAGCAGACCACTGGGTCCTAGACCTGCTCCAGACTCACCTCAGTCACCCTAGGTCAGCCCACCAGTACCAGCAACATCTTGCCTATAAACTGAAAAAGCTAGGGCTTGGTCTCCAGAGGGGAGGAGGGAGAGTGGTTAAGCAGGTTAGAGGCTTCATGTATATGATGTGAATCCAACATCTGTGTGGGGGGTTGGGGGAGACAGCAGAAGGTACAGACACTTGCAGCCACTCCCCTCACATTGTGACATATTAACATTATTATATATGCAATTTATTAATATGGTTAATTTTTGGTTTCTCCCAACTAGAATTTAAAACGGGTAAAGGCAAGGATTTTTCTGCTCTATGTAGGGAACAGAGTGGGAGATATGGAAGATGCTTAATGAGAATGTATTTGAGGAACCCATATACATTTTTCCTGAGTCTACCCAACACACAAAAACAAAATATTCACAAATATGACAGTCTGAACTAGGTCGCCATCAAGTGGCCAAGACAGAATATCACAATGCATTTTTAAGTGAGAGCAGCATGTAAGAAATGCACAAAATTTGACCCCATTTCTGGAAGAAATACGAGATTCAAGGAAGAAACATTCCAACAATGGAAATATCTTTTTATAGGAATGTGGTAGCATGAAGAAAGTGTTGTGGGAAATAAGCATTTATCGCTTATATGAGGCGTTAATGTGGTTCAATGTGACTTAAGCGATTTAGACCTGCACGGTGACCACGCCCCCAGTTTCATAGGGGGTCGATTCAGACCCTAGCTAAGCTCCTGGGAGGTTCCGTATCAACCACGCCCACAGTACCATTCCAACTTCAGACACACCCTAGAGGGCGGATCCGGACCTTGGGCCCAATCGCGTTCCAGCTCGGCTCGGCGATTGGAGAAGATGGCGCTCCCCGTTGTTGCTGCTTCACCAATCCCAAACCCAAGGCCCGCCTCTATTTCTGCTCCCTGCAGCCTTGGAACCGGAATCAAAAACGAAGGTAAAGGTGCCGGCGGCCGGCCGGGGTAGTCACTCTCCCATCATTTGCCTCCGAAGAGAGCAGCATTTTGATTCCTCGCGTATCTTGAACCCCAGGTGGCGTTGGTGTGGGCACTGTCCTCCGGCGGGGAGGTGTCGTAGGTCCCACCAGAGGATGGCCGGAGGAAAGCCTAGACGCTCAGCCGGCTGATGCCTGAAATGGGGAGTTTACTGGGAGAACGACTCTGTAATCCTGTTTGCGAGTTTATTTGCGAACTTGGCTAAGTGAACAGCCAGATGGATCTCTTTGAGCTATAGTTTGCAAATCTGCAAAATGGCTATATCGCTTCCCCTACAGTGTAGCTGTACACTGTACGGCTGCAGCTCTCGGTGGGTACGAGAGTGGCAGCCCTAAGGACTTGGGAGGCCTGGGATCCCTTAGCTCCTCTCTCCCCACCTCCTGATAGGGGGCTCAAATGTTGGCATTTTTTAGTTTCAGGTAACAGCTAATGAGCTTAGTGATCAATGTACGTATAGAGCTGTGGTTTCAGGAACTGGAGGTATGAACGCACCTTGATCCCAGGAGACCATAAGCAGTTCCATCTTTCCCCCTAAGGAGGACTGAAAGCAATCAAGATGGTTTCTGAGCTACTGTGCTCCAGGGTGAGATGACCACGGTCCAGGACAAGATGAAAGAATGCTACAGCTTTTTATCTGATTAACTTTTCCCCTGAATTCCAAACCCCTCACCTACACTTTTCTTCTCCTTATAAAAGTGGCCCATTTATAATAGAATTTAAAACAGTCTATTAGGGTACAAACCTGCCATCTCCTCAGATCTCTGACCATCTGAATAAAGTACCTGTAAGGATTCCCTGTCTCTACTTACAGGGTCTGGTAGATAACAGGCAGCACAAACACTGGCTTTTCTGTTGTCATTCCCTCCAGCCCATCACAATCAAATTCTAAATATTATCCAGTATGTCTTAATATTCAGAATGTGGCCATCTTAAGCTATCTTTCATAATTGATTGCTCAGTTGGTGTTGTGATGAGAGTGTGTGGCCTTTCTAATTTTTATTTTGAGAGAGAAACATCCATTTGTTGTTTTTCTTTATTTATGCATTCATTGGTTGATTCTTGTATGTGCCCTGACTGGGAAGGGAACTGAAGTCTTGGCTTATCAGGAGGACGTACTAACCAACTGAACTACCCGGCCAAGGCTATCACAGTCTTTTATATTTCAAAATCCTGTGACTGATCTAAAAGATATTTATTTGCAGTGTGAAATGCACACCTAAACATTCTAAGAGTCTCACACCAGTGGTGGCTGTGCTGAGGCAGTTCTGCATCTAGTCTAGGGCCACAGAGTCCCACTTTCCCGGGAGTGGGGATGGTGAGTGGCAAAGGACCCTTGGCCCTGGGCTGCTGATCTCAACCCCAGACTTTTGAGTTGGGGAGGAGGTCAGGCCTCCGTGTCAAGGGTCAAATGTCAAACCGCAGTTCACCCTGACTTGCAGGAGGTGACGTCACTATTAGTATTTTTGTTCTTGAATATGGGGCACAGACCAATGGTGATTTTGTCGCCGGATGACCACTGACCTCACAAGTTACCAGGCCCTTCGGTCCGGCCCACGTTCCGGACAAGGGCCTCTCTGCAGAGAAGCTAACGCAGGACTTCCTGATCCAAGAGGAGGCTCCAAGTGAAGGAGGGCCTGAAAGCATCGCCCAATGAAGGCGCGGGGGCGGGTTTCAGACAACTTCCAATGGGGGGGGGGCTCGGAGCAACGTCCAGTCAGAACTCGGGCCGGGGACCTGTGCCTGTTGCTAGGGTTGGCGGAGAGGACGCCTGGGAGCCAAATTGCTCTGAAGAGTAGAAGATGGTAAGTGCGGGGGCTGAGGCTGGAGCCGAAACTGGGAGCGGCTGATTCAGCCGGCACAATCGGCTGGAAACGGCTTCAGGCTCAGATTCCTGCACACCACCCTTAAGCTACAGGGTCCGGGTGGGAGCATCCTTCCTGGGCTACAGAGTGAGGCCAGGGTCCTTCCCCGGCCCCGCCCCCAAGGGCGTGTCCCATGAGTCCTGACTGGAGTGTCCTCCCTCAACCCGGAGTGGGGGTCCCAGCGTCCTGTAGTGTTGTCCCTATCTGTGGGGCCCGGGTGTCCATCCTCGGCCATGCTCGGAGCCTTGGGTCTTCCTATGTCCCCATCTCCGCCCCCGCCCCAAGTCCAGATCCTAGTCCTTTGGGTGAGTGGGGTCCGAGGGAGGACTGGACGACCAGGGGGTCTGGCGGTGTGGATGGAGGGGGGCGGCCACGTGGGGGAACCTCCCTGGGCCTGACAGATAAAATCAAACTAAGGAGAGACTTTTGAGACTTTAAAAAAAAAAGATTTTATTTATTATTTTTAGAGAGAGAGGAACGGAGGAAGGCAGAGAGGGATAGAAGCATCAATGTATGGTTGCCTTTCACCTGCCTCCAGCTAAGGACCTGGCTGGAGACCTGGCTTGCAACCTGGTTATGTGCCCTAGCTGGGAATCGAACCAGTGACCTTTGGGTTTGCAGGCCCACGCCTTCTGCACTGTGCCACCAGCCAGGGCTGAGAATAGATATTAAAAAAAATTTTTTTAAAGATTTTATTCATTTTATTTTCAGAGAGGGGAAGGGAGAGAAAAAGAGAGGGAGAGAAACATCAATGTGCAAAAAATACATGGATCAGTTGCCTCTCACCCCCAACTAGGGACCTAGCTCGAAACTAGGTGTGTGCCCACGCTGGGAGTCAAACTTGCAACCTTTATGTTCAAAAGCCAGCGCTCAATTCACTGGGCCACACCAGCCAAGGTGAGACATTGTTTGTGTTAAAACAAAATTCACTTGAGGAAATTCAAAGATCTAATTGTCTAAATGAAGAGCATCCCACGTAACATAGAGCTGTGTGAGTATGTGAGTATTTGTACAGTTATAAGAGAGCGGGAACTAGGAAGTTACACTAGCAAGGAGATGATTGATTGTGGCAAGGGCACCTTCCTTTAGGAAAGGTGGGGTGTTTCAGGCAGATGACCTAACTAGTGCTGACAAGTCATTCCTGGTAGACAAGTTTAAGGGTCCAGTACAGGGATGGGCTGAAACTAATTAAGTCTAAATTTGGTGAGTGTGGTTTAGCTCCATGGGGGCCTGTTGTTTTGTTTTTAACATTCCAAGACTGTTGCAACAGGAATGTGGCTCACATCTCAGAAGAGGGCTTTTTTTCACTGGAAGGAGTGTGAGCAGGAAGGTGAGGTGACAGGAACCGTTTCCTGCATGCTCAGTGCATTCTCGGCTCAGGATTGCAGAGACTTATTCTGCAATCTCAGTTTATCCAGACCAAGTGAGGGACAATGTCCAGGACCTGTGGGGAGGACCAAAGACTGACTAAAGTTTGGGTAAGAAATGGGCAGTTGTGATCAGTTGGTCCAGCCTGTGGCAAATAAAAAGTCCTTAGTAAGGAGAGACTTTCACTCAAAAGAATTAGTGCAAGGGGTGGGGAGAAGGGACTGCATTGGGGCAGGGGCTGTGCAGTAGGGAGAATGCTCTGTACGTACCATCTGTGAATGTCTCAAGAGTTGTGCTTTCTGAGTTTCGCTTTTATAGACAGGAGTCAATAAAAGTAGAAAGGACTAGATTGGGATGGCAAGGTCCCTAGGCCAGCATGTCCTTAGAAGGGGTGTCTGAGGGCTCAGGCTGCGGGGGATGGAGGGGAGCAAAGTCTAAGTGTTACCAGAGAAGCCCTGGTTCTTCTTGCCAATACTGTAAAGAATTACAGATCAGCAAGCCTTTTACCGTGCATGAAAATGTTACTCCTGAACGGGAGAGCAAAAGCAAGGGTAGCCAAAGGCCGGGGTGGCAAGGTCACTCTTGGGTGGCCAGAGAGCCAAGAGGAACTAGTCCTTTGTTCTGAGGGCTTATATAGTTGGCAGGATGGGGTGAAGAAGTTACATATTGATTGATGGACAAAGGTAGTACCAGCTTTTCTTGGGGGGATGTGACTACTCAGACTGGTATGTGTGGGGGTCTGTTAGCCCAAATTCTTATCTTGCTCCAAACTCCATTTGTTCATCTTGTTGTAAAACACATAAGGGAGGCTGTTAATTAAAGTTGGGACAGCTACCCAAAGTTATTTATGGGCTCTGTCTGTAAGCATTAGGGACTCCCTCGTAAAACAGATAGTGACCAGAGGTAGGCAATTAACCAAAGTTGTTTTATGGGCTTCTCTGGGCGCTGTGAACCTCCTCCTCTTCCCCCTTCCAGACTTGGGATGAAAGCAGTCTCAAGGTTTTCCTTTCCCTAGCTAGCAGAGATGCTATTCACCGACTTTCAAGGGCTCCCCCAGTCCTGTACTGTCACCATTTACTTGTGTTGATCAGAATGCCTGGCAGCCTTATCAGACCAGGCTCAGGATTGCTGGGTCAGCAGGTGAGACATGTCTCCCTCTGCTTCTAACTTTCTGTATTAAATTCTTTATTAGGTTGTAAAGAACTTAATGCAGAAAGGTCCTGCCTTTGTTACCCTTTTGCTACTCATTCTGCTATAATAGAAGAGTCTGCGGGAAAAAATAGAAGCTGAACCAAATATGGCCAACAAGCATTTCCCCTGCTTGGTCAGTGGAGATCAGCAGTTCAGCCCTGTCAGTGAGGAGGAGCATGATAGGGATGGGGAGCATCTGCATCCAGCCTTGTCTTGGATAAACAAGGGAAAGGGGGTTCTTCTACCTTCCTTAGATGTTTCCAGGTGCACAGGACTCGGGGAGGATTCCACATTTTCTCCTGACACCTGTGAGCAGCCTCCTCAGTGCCCAGCTCAGCGCTAATGTTACAGGAGGCTAGGAGCAGAGGAAGACATGTCTGTGTCACCCCCTAACCCAACAGTCCTGGGCCTGGTCTAATAATGCTGCCCAGTGTTTCAGTATCACAAGAAACACTATTAGTCAGGGAGGAGAAAAATCCTTGGAATTCTATGTATTGTTTTCACTCTCTGGGAAGAAAAACCTTTACTTCCCAAAGCCAGAAAGGCACACCAAGGCCCTAAAGGTGGGAAAGGGCCCATAGTGCCTAAAGGAAGAAGCCCATTAATACCTTTAGTTATCTATGCCCCTAAATTCTGGAAAGTTAGCACCACCCTTTCAGTAAGTAACTTCCTCTCTCTCATCCCAACTATACAAGTCCTCAGAACAAAGAACTTGTTCTCTTAGTGCCCTTGGCCTTTGGGCCTTGGGCCCCTGGCCACACTAGGGCAAGCTTGTCACCCCTGGTCTTTGGCCATTCTTGTTTTTGCTCTCCCATTCATCAATAATTTTTCTGCATGCACACTAATAGGCTCACTGATCTGTAATTCTTTACTGTGTTGTCAAGAAGAACCAAGGTTTCTCCAATAACAGTAAGAGCTTTCCTTTCTTCCAGCCTCAGGTTTCAGCAGATGTAAAATGACTGAATTCCTTTTGTCTCATTTCTTCATGGTAGTGAGTTAGGGTCTCAGATCTGTTTGTTTTGTCCTGCTGATTCCTGTTTTTATGGAGCTGAACCAGAGAAGCTGCTGGGTAAAAGTGTCTTAGTACAGAAAATGTTCTCTCTTCCAGTAGAATTTTGGGGGGAAAGTTCCACACCTTCATGTGAGGTGGGTGGAGATATGGATGAAAATATTAATAAAAATCAGTGACTCTTTGATTCCGAATGCAGAGTGCAATGCTGTGATCCTGTCCCACTTGCTGCTAATAGCTGGTTGTCAAAGATTAATGTAAATTCTGTGAAATATAACCTGTGAAACAGATGTGTTCAATTCTGATTAGTTGATTTACAATTTGTTATGGTAGTAATGATGATGGTAATAGTAAACTAATACCTGTTTTCTAAAAGAGATAAGCAGTTTCCAGTTATTGAAAACCATAAAAATGCCCCAGAAAATTCCCCCCTAGTTTTTCCTTGAACACAGGTGGAAGCAGAACCACCTAGAATGAGTTGGGTGCTTAGAGAAGCCACAGAGCCTGAGAGAGGGAAACCCACCTGTAGACGGGCTGTAGACACTTTGTGGCTGCCCTGGAGTTGCTTCCTGAAGGTTGGTTTTGGTGTCCTGCACAGAGGTAGTGGAGTTTGTCCAAACTGAGTAAGTCTGTGCAGACGTAGGGCGTGAACCTTTGGATTTTACTGCTAGATGGAAATTGATGAATCTGAGAGTTCATTTTGGTCAGAACTTAAACTGATTACGCTGAGTATTTTCTCCTTGGTGAGAATTGAGGGCCTGGGACTGGGGAGGTTCCCACACAGAAGAGAGAGAGCAGGGTGTGCGGAGATCCAGAGTCAGGTTTCCAGGGGAAAGGTAGAGCTCACTCCTTCCCAGGGAAGGGACCACACTGGGCTACATGTCATTCGGGGAGAGCCCTGGGCCCCGCTTGGGAGGGCTTGGACCTTCTGACTTGGGTTCCCTCGTGCACGGTGGGAAGCAGGCTGCAGATCTGAGCTGGCTCACGCCTGGCGTCTCTTCCCTTCTGTTTCCTGGAGAGGCTCCTGCTGCCATTTGACTCTAGAGGGCAACACTGCTTAAGAGTGTGTCCCATTATTTCAGTATGTAAGATTTTTATTTTCTCCATTGTTAGCCTTGCTCAGAGTGTGACCCTGTGATGACCACAGTCCTGGTTCTTGTTACTCTTTACAGCTAATAGAGGTTAGCTGTGTTGCAAGCTCTAGTACAGGGGTGTCAAACTCATTTTCACGGGGGGCCACACCAGCCTGCGGTTGCCCTCAAAGGGCCAAATGTAATTTTAGTACTAACTACTTCTTAATAGTTAAGTGAGCCGAAATGCCGGGGTAAAGGTGCCAGGCTGGATAAAATAAGGTGGAGGGCCAAATTCAGCCCTCGGGCCTTGTTTTTGCCACCTGCACTTTTAGTATAAATCCCCGCCTGTTTCCTGCTGGTATGGCTCAGTGGATTGAGTGTTGGCCTATGAACTGAAAGGTCATTGGTTCGATTCCTGGTCAGGGCACATGCCTGGGTTACAGGCCTGGTCCCCAGCTGGGGGCATGCAAGAGGCAACCAGTTAATGTTTCTCTCCCTTTCTCCCTCCCTCCCCTTTCTCTAAAAACAAATACATAAAATCTTTTTTTTTTTTTTTTAAAGCTGATTCCAATTTTTCATTTAAAGGTGATAGTGAGATTGTCAGACTGCCCAGTGTCAATCCTCAGCCTAATGGCAGCAGATGACATAGTAGCAGAGATGGAAGGAAGATTTGGGGTAACTCAGAGAAGATGGCCCCTTTTTCATGAAGATTCATGTGCTTCAGGGGACTTGGAGAAGAACGCCCTGGGGGGATATTTCTGGCTGACTTGACCAATTTCATATACAGTCTAAGTTTTTCTTTAAAATGCTTTTGACTTTTTTTAACTTCCCTCAGACTGAGAGCTTTTGTTTTCCTTTCTAGTACTCTGGGTGTCTGTTTTAGATGCTCTGTGAGTATCTTGTTGGGTATGTGAGCCCCATGGACTGTTCCAGTGACAACTCTTGAAGCTGATCCAGTGGGATATTTTCCCATGAAACCATTAAATATGGTTATGGCCCTATTTGAGCTCAGCCAGAGAAATAAGCTTGTTCTACATGGTAACAATGCAACAGTGACAAAAACATAGCCATTCATTGAACATAGCAAATGGGTAGTCAATACAGTCATGAGCAACCATGAGTAAATCACTCATCAAGACATCATTTATAATTTTTTATCACTAATAGTGCCTTTCCTATTTCAAACAGAAATCACGTCCTGGAGACTCCCTGTGAAACTAGTGATGCTAATCAACGTGAAGACACCCTGAACCAGATCCCAGATCTTCCTGTGGAGGAGGGACAACCACCCAGAGTTAAACCCTACGAATGCACTAAGTGTGGAAGAGCCTACACAAATCAGCAAAGCTCTCCCACTGGACATGAACTGCATCCATGTAAGGAATGTGGACAAGTCTGAAGGTGTGTCTCATGCCTAAGTACTTGTGTGGAGACCATGTGGAGAAACCCTAATAGAATCAGGATACTGGGAGAGCATCTAAGAGATATGTGCAGAGTCTCAGTAATAAAAATTCTATTGAGTGTAAGAAATGTGGGAAAGCTTTCACGTGCCACTCATCCTTTCAGGGGCATGTGAGAGGTCACTGTGGACAAAAAATCCACACATGTAAATTATGTGGGAAAGCCTTTAGATATTATTCCTACCTTAGATAACATGTGAGAGCTCACACTGGAGAGAAGCCCTCTGAATGTAAGCACTGTGGGAAGACCTTCAGTGATTACGCCTACCTACAAGAACATGTGAGAACATACACTGGGGAGCAACTGTATGAGTGTAAGACATGTGGGAAAGCCTTTGGTTGTTCCAAATACTTGAGAAGACGTTTGAAAACACATAGTGAAGTGAAACCCTATGAATGTGCAAAATGTGGGAAGGCCTACAGTTGTTCCTGTTCCCTTTGAGAACATGTGAGGACACACAGTGAAGAGAAACCCTATGAATGGAAGGTGTGTGGGAAAGCTTTTAGGCATTCTTGATATTTTCAAAAACACGTGAGAGTGCATAGTGGAGTGAAAGCATATAAATGTAAAGACTGTGGGAAAGCTTACAGTTCTTCCTCCTCCCTACAAGGACATGTGAGAATGCACACTGGGGAGAGACCCTTTGAATGTGAGCCCTGTGGAAAAGCCTTCAGTTATTATTCCTCCCTTTGAGGACATGTGAGAACACACACTGGGGAGAAATACGTATGTACCCAATGTGGAAAAGCTTTCTGCTGGTCCCCATCCTTACAAAAGCACGTGAGAGTGCACTATGAAGAGAAACCCGGGAGAAAAAAGGGGATGGATGTAATACAACAACAATAAAATTAAAAAAAAAAAAAAAAAAAAAGAGAAACCCTATGGGTGTCAGCAGTGTGGCAGAGCCTTCTGGTGTCCCACCAACCTGAGAGCACACATGAGGACGCACAGTACAGAAAAAGTCTGAATACAAGGACTGGGGGAAGCTTTCATTCACCCTCAAAGCCTTGTAAATGCGAGCAAACACACTGGAGAGAAACCTTATAAATGGAAGGAATGTGGGGAAGCCTTTAGCGGTAGGCCGTCACTTGTTTTGTATATGCAAACTCAGGACAGGATAGAAATCTTTTAGAGATTTTATTTTTGAGGTTTGAGGAATCATATGTTCATGAATCAGTTTTATTACAAAAATGAGCAAAATTATTTTTCTTTATTTTTAGAGAGTGGGCAAGGGAGGGAGATAGAGAGTGAGAGAAACGTTGATCGGTTGCCTCTCTCACATACCCAGCTGGGGACCTGGCCTGTAACCCAGGCATGTGTCCTGACTGGGAATCAAACCTACAACCTTTCAGTTCACAGGCTGGCATGCAGTCCAGAGCTACACCAGCCAGGATGAAATCATTAATTATTACACTCATAAATATGATTTTTGACTTTGTAAGTGTGTGTGTTATATGCCATTGAGTTAACGTCAACTCTGGTGATCCTATGAATGAGTCCACAGTGTCCTGTCTTCAACAGCCCTGCCTAGTCCCTGTCCCTCATATCTGTGGCTTCTTTTAGGAATCAGTTCATTTCATATTTGGTCTTCTGTTTTTACAGTTTTCCCCAGCATTATTGTTTTCCAAAGAACCCTGCCTTCTTATGACGTGCCTGAAATAGGATGGCTTCAGTGTCATTTTGTCTCCAGCAGTGTTTCAGGCTTAATTTGTTTTGCAACCCACTTGTTCATCTTATTGATGGTTCAGAGTATCCATAGGGCTCTCCTCCATCACTATATAGTTCAAGTGAATTGATTTTTTCTTGTCAACTTTCTTCACTCCATGCATAGTAATTGGGAATGCCAGGCTGTGGATAGCATACTTAGCCTTGGTCTCTTAACTACACAGCTCAGCTCTTGGTGATTTTTCCTAATTCTTCCATTGCTGCCCTTTTGAGTCTCAGTCGCCTCTAGATTTTTTTGGTTGCAGTCTTTACTTGAATTGGATTGAGGCAAGGTAAGAAAATCTTTAACAATTTCAGTGTGTTCATTGTCTATGTAAAAGTTACTTCTGTATTCATAATTTTTGTCTTATTTTTAAAATATTTTATTCATTATTTTTATTATTCTATTCAGTTATTTATTCAAAGATTCCATCCATTATTTCCAGAGAGAAGAAGGGAGAGAGGCAGAGAGGGAGAGAAACATCAATGCATGGTTGCCTTTCACCTGCCTCCAGCCACGGACCTGTCTGGAGACCTGGCCTGCAACCTGGTCATGTGCTCTGACTGGGAATCAAACCAGTGACCCTTGGATTTGCAGGCTGCTGCTCAATTCACTGAGCTACACCAGCCAGGGCTTCTTGATGTTCAAATGTAGCCCTGCTTGTCTTACTTTTCTTACAATGTCTTTTGGACCCAAGGGTGATAGTGGTTTTTTTTGTTTTTTTGTTTTTTTTTTAATGCAACTTAATATAATTTTAGATGAAGAAACGTTTGATTCCTACTTTCCATTATGCTCCTAATATGTGAGCACTTGCATTGTCAAAATTTCTCTCTGGTCCAGTGCTACAGACAATGAGAATTTTCTGACCTGATATCCACCCTCCCCTTTAATCTATTTTTACTGAAAGACATATCTTCCACATTTGTGCTGGTGGATTCCACAAATGTTCTACACAGAAAGTAGTCTTTGTTTGAAGATTTTGAAAGAAGACAGTCTCATCTGATTATGTTCATCATTTGGCCTCTGCTTGTTGTCCTTGATCTTGGTTGGAAATCAGACACGATGTATTGAATTTACGAAGAGAGATCTTGTGATATGAAGATGAAAGCTGGTCCCAATTATTCCACTGGATTATGTTGTCAGCTTGGGTGAAGTGGGAAACTTTATTCCATTGGCCTTGGGTTTATGGTTCTTAGCTCATGTTCATGAGAAGAGGAGGATGCATAAAGTTTGGAAGGCAGAAGTAAAAAAGCTACATGACTCTTAGATGTTCTGTACTGTCAGGAGTCAGATGCGTGGGAACCTAGTGGGCCTGAATTACAGTCTGTTCTTCTCATTTCTGACTCTGCACAACTGGAACAGTTGCAACTAAGCACACGTTTGATATTACTTCCTTCTTAGGCAGGCGATCCTACAGACCTTTGCCAAAGCTTCCCATCATGGACACTTTGGTTTTGAGGTTCACACACATCCTTGCATTTTCCCATAGCTCTTTGGTTTTCCACCAGGTAAAGTTCTTCAAGTTATCACTCTTAGTGATCTATTCTCATTTTTGAATCCCCTTCTTTGTTTTTGCTCATATGATTTCTGTAGGAAGCATCTTGTTCCTTTAACAGCAGACCTGTTTCTTGCCTCCACCCTGACACTATTAACAGTGTAGGCATCCATGCTGGACATTTCCTTCCCTTATGGTGTTGAGAGGCTACACTTGACCTGCATTTCTTTTCCTGGATAGTTCCAGGATTGAAATAAGTATTTGGGAACCCATTTGGTAGTTTGTGGGTTTTCATTTACAGCTGAATTTTCTTGAAATAATAAACTCAATTTATTTAATTGTTTCCCATATTTATATGTGGCTACCCAATGTTTTTTTCATTTATTTGTGATTCAAAACAACATGCATTTTTGTCAAAAATAGTTTTCTACATTGTTTCTTCTGAAGCTATCATTACCTAGGTTTTCAAATCAGCTACATACTAACAGGTGTTATAATATTTTATGTTCCATTAACTGAAAGGATATGTTTAAATATCACATTCTAGAAGATTAACTTTTGTAATTGTGTTAATTATTTTATATATAAAATTGACTGGCCTTGGCTGGTGGCACAGTGGATAAGGCACCAGCCTGTGAACCCAAAGGTCGCTGGTTTGATTCTCCAGCCAGGGCACATAATGAGGTTGTAAGCCAGGTCTCCAGCCAGGTCCGTAGCTGGAGGCATGCGAAAAAGGCAGCCATACATTGATGTCTCTCTCTCTCTGCCTCTTTCCTTTCCCCTTTCTCTAAATATAATAAATAAAGTATTAAAAAGAAATAAAATAAAATTGCTGTTACCAACTAAGGTAACTCATCACCATACCACATTAAAAAATAAACTATCTCAGCCTTGGCTGGCTGCACAGTGGATAAGGTGCTGGTCTGTGAACCCAAAGGTCACTGATTTAATTCCCAGCCAGGGCACATTACCAGGTTGCAAGCCAAGTCTCCAGCCAGGTCCTTAGCTGGAGGCAGGTGAAAGGCAACCATACATTGATGTCTCTCTCCCTCTCTGCCTCTCTTCCTACTCCTCTCTCTAAAAATAATCAATTGAAAATATTTTTAAAAAGATAAAAATAAACTATCTCAAGTTATTTCAATGAACGCAGAAAGAGAACTTTATACTATTCAACATTCATCCATGACAAATTTTTCAGGAGCTGTGGATTAGATAAGAACTCTCACAACTTTTTGAAGGGCATCATCAAAAGCAATGTTTATGAAAGGTGTGTATATGTAAGTGGTCAAAGTTCAACTGTTCAATAAAATTACATACAAATAAGAATACTCATCATTTAAATCCCTTCAATGGTAGACTAGATATTTTAGCCAGTGTCATGAGAAATAGATATACGTTTATCAAGGGGAAAAAAACGTGACACTTTTCTCAGAGTTGCCATAGTTATGTATATAAAACCTCAAAACTATATATGGGTAACCATAGGCAAATAGTTATTAACAGCATTTTAGGATAATTACTTAATTATTTAATGTAAAGTGGAAACTCATTCCCTTAAGTTACATGGCCTTTCACGTTAAAACATTTCTAGGGATGTGTGTTTTCATCAGGAGTTTCTTCCTTTTTCCAGGAGGTGACAGTGGCTCTTAGAATCCCTACCCCACCATCAGGTCTTCCTGTGTAGCCCAAGAGTGAAGGAAACAGGGTAAAATCTCTACAAAGTCAGATTTGGTAATGATTTCTTAGATATCACAATAAAAGCAATGCGAGAAAAAGTATATAAATTGGACTTCATCAAAATCTAAACCTTGTGCATCAAGGACACCATCAAGAGACTGAAAAGACATCTCACAGAACATATCAGTAAAGTCTACAGGTGATAGGGTTTTATTATCCAGAACACATAAATAATCCTTTCCAAAAAAATGCAGAAAACCAAATTTAAAAATGGGCAAGGATGAATAAATATGTCTCCAAAGGTGAAATACAAATGGCAATAAACCCACAAGAGGATTCTCAACATCACTAATCACCAGGGAAATGCAAATCAAACCCACAAGGTAATACCACTTCTAACCATTAAGATAGCTAGAATGAAACAATTCAGAAAAAGTGATGCGGAGAAATAGGAACCCTTGTACACTCCCAGTGGGAATGTGAAATGGTGCTGTGGAAAAGAGCAGGTGGTTCCTCATAGAAGTTCAACATAGAATTATGTATGATTCTATTCTCCTCCTGCCTATGTTGAAACAGAGACTCAAATAGGCTACATGAATGTACCTTGTAGCACTATTCAAAATAGCCAAAAAGTGGACAAGTCCATCAGTGGTTGCAATGAATGTTACCAAACAGAAAGTTTGTCCACCTGGCACTAGCAGAGCCAAACACTAAATACTGCAAGAATTCCAGTGGAGAAAGACTGTTTATTTTTATTATTAATGGTGTCACCTAGGTGAACTGGAAGCTGATGTTCAAAGGCTCTAATTTTAAATTTTTTAAAAAGGTTTTATATATTTTTAGAGAGGGGAAGGGAGGGAGAAAGGGAAGGAAACATCAATGCGTGGTTGCCTCTTGCAGGCCCCATCCAGGGACCTGGTCTGCAACCCAGGCATGTGCCCTGACTGGGAATTAACCAACGACCCTTTGGTTAACAGGTTGGCACTCAATCCACTGAGCTACATCAGCCAAGGCCTAACTTTGAATTTTTACAGACAAAGGTTTTTATAGAGCCAAATCACCATCATAATGAATAGAGGGTTTGGGGTGGTTGGTCTTGCTCATTGGTCAAGAGTTAGGTAAGGGCACTAATCATCATTTTAAATCTCCAGGTCAGCATCATTCTGCTTTAGGGCTCAGGAGCTGAAACACAGCTTAAGCCATGATTTTATCTTTGGCTTAATAGAAACGCAAACTTTGTGACCTTTAGTCAAGGCATGGCCATTGCTTCTGGCTGCCTTAGGGGATTAATGACTCATACGGGAAAGGACTAAGGCATGTAGAGCATTCTGGGAAGAAATTGAATAGAGGGATGGAGTTACCTATTAAATCCAAATTATACATCAAATCACGACCCTTGGTTTTAGTTGGTAGTTTGCTGGCAACTGCATAAAAGCATCTTAACAATGCATGTTACTTGGTTATCTTGATTGCAGAGCTAAGAAGCTATTCATCTTTTGTGACTTTTACTTGTATGCTATTTTTATTTCTGCTGTCTTGGGCTTTTTATTTTTCAGATTTTACTTAGTTTTAGAGAGAGAGAGGGAGGGAGAAAGAGAGGGAGAGAAGCACCAGGTGGTTGCCTCATGTACATGCCCTGACTGAGGACCAAACCCACAACCCAGGCGTGTGCCCTGACCTGGGATCAAACCCGAAACCTTTTGGTGTTCAGGAGGACACTACAATTAATTAAGCTACCTGACTAGGGCAACTCAGTGGCTTTTTGTACATTCACAAAGCTGAGCAACACCACTATACTATTTGAATAAGGAAACATAAACAATGTCGACAAGTTGTTTTATCACCAAAAAGGATTATTCTGCAAAAAAATAACAATGTAGTGCATACAGACAAGACAAGTCACATGCACAACACTAAACTCTGTGCCATGTGGAACAGGTATTTATAGAAGAGAAAAAGGAAGCTCAGGGGCAGTTACAACCATACAGCTTTATTTTAAGCAGAGTTCTTTCTGTAAAGCTTTGAGTGTTACTGTGTGAGAGAAGTTCAGTGAGAATTCCACCCATGAACCCTATCTTCTCTACATATCCAACTGATTATTTCATTCAAGTCTGTCAATCTTGCCCTTGCTGGTGTGGCTCAATTAGTTGGACTGTCTTTCTATTTATTTATTTATTTTAAGAGAGAGAGGGAAAGGGTGGGTGGACCACATTAACGTGTGGTTGCCTCTTGCATGCCCCTAACTGGGGAACCTGGGCTGCAACGTAGGCAGGTGCTCTGACTGGGAGTCAAAGCAGCAACCCTTTAGTTCGTAGGACAGCAATCAATTCACTGACTTACCTGGCCCAGGGCTGGATTGTCTTTTTGTAAACTGAAAGGTGGCACGTTTGATTTCCCTATCAGGGCACATACCTAGGTTTTGACTGATCCTGGTCCAGGTACGTGGAAAAGGCAACCAGTTCATGATTCTCATGATTCTCTCTTGCATCGATGTTTCTTTCCCTTTCTCTCTAGAAGCAGTGAAAGAATGTAAATAAGTGCGCTAATCTTCATCAAAATACTATCCTTACCTGTGAATCAAAGGGTTACAGCTTTGATTCTCAGTCAGAGCACATGCCTACGTTGCAGGCCAAGTCCTGGAGTTGGGACCTGTGGGAGGCAACCAATTGACGTTTCTTTCCCTCATCAAGTTTCTCTACTATTCTCCCTCTCTTCTCCTCTCTTAAAAAATAAATAAATAAATAAATAAAATCTTAATAAAAACATTATCCTTTACATTTCAAGAGTCACAGGAACTAAAACCATGATCCGACTAAATTCCCCTTGCAGTGTAAAATGCACACCTGAGAATTAAAACATCTTACACCTTATCACTGTACTGAGACTAGGTCTGTAAATCAGCTGGGTCCACAGGTTCCCATTGTCAGTGGGGACAAAGTACCTGGAGCTACAGGGGCTGGGGCCGAATGGCGTCAAAGGTTACAAGTGAAAACCTATCTTGTACTTGGTCCTGTCAATAAAAGTCTGTTCTGAAACAAAGCCCAGAAATTCAGCGGGACCTTGTCACCATGGCAACTCTTGATGCTGGAGATCGCGAGGCCCCCAGCACCTGACAAGGAGAGACCCATGAGCAAACGGAGTCCGGACCAGGAGAACAAGGTGGTACCCCCGAGCTGTGGACAGACGCGAGTTCTGGATGGGAGGGGGTTCAGGTCTCAGCCCACCTTACGCGCCGAAGGACTTGGCTCTGCAGGGAGGAACTGAGGCCGGCAACCCACAGGTCTACAGAGTCCAGCCACATGACCTCCACCTCCACCCATTACAGTGACTCTGTCCAATGAGGGAAGACGGAGGCGGGGCCCAGGGAGAAAGTTGGGAGTATAGGGGCGGGGCCAAAGAACTGCCCAATCAAGGCATGGGAAAAGGATAGGTTCTCAAAAATTGTCCGATCATGGCCTGGTGGCGTGATGGAGTTTTATCCAATCAGAATCCTTAGAAAGGGACCGCCTGGTGTTCAGCCCAGTCAAGTCGCAGGTACCTGCGGCACAATCCAATCTCGTGGGGGGCAGGGGGGATCCAGCAATCACCGCAGGAGGCTGGCACTTGGGCCTCTGTCGTTGACATCCCTCTCCGCCAGTGGAGGCGCTCTTGCGTTTCTGTCCGGAGCCATCCTGGGTGTCTGTCACTGCCTCACCTTCTGGGCTGCTGAGCTGCGGGGAGGACGACACCCTGAGAACTGGCAGCGCTGCTGCAAGATGGTGAGGACTGGGAGCGCGCCGAGACCCGGAGGGCTTGGTTTGAACTGGTCGGACCGGCTGGAAGCTGCGCGAGGCCCGTGTCTCTGCGCCCCGCTTCCATCCCGACCTGAGTCTCCTTTTTCGGTTGCGGGTGGGTTCCGGCGTCATGTCCAGGCCGAGCTGTGGGGCCGAGGGAGGACCAGACGACCACCATTGCGGCCAGTCAGGAGCTGGGGGCGGGATGGACGCAGAGTGGGAGAACTTGATCTGAATCTGATAGATAACATCTAGCCGGATTTGCTTCAAAGACAGTGCAGTAGAGGCAAGGTTTGGATCTCAGAGCTGTGCCCGAGTCTCAAATTAGAAGCGGGCTTTTGTTTTCTGTGGTAGGAGGGTGAGCAGGAAGGCGGTGTAGCAGCGACCGGCCTCTCTATGGCTAGCGAATTCTCAGCTCAGGTTGGCGGCGTCTTGTCTCCGTCTCACTGTTAAGACGAGGTGGGGACAATGCCTAGGACTTTCGGGAGGACAGAAGTCTAGTAAATCTTGGACAAAAGATGGGAAATTGTGGTCACTTGCTTAAGCATGTGAAATTTGAAAAATCCAAGCTTTATAAGAAGAAACTTTCATTCAGAAGAATTAGAATTACTACACCCGATGGGGAGAAAGGACTAAGCATTATAGGCAGGGCCTGTGCAGTAGGGAGAACTCTCAGACCATAGCATCTGCAAGTGTATCAAGAGTTGGGCTCTCTGAATTTTGCCTTTATTTTTTTTTATTTTTAAAAGATTTTATTATTATTTATTTTTAGAGGGGAAGGGAGAGAGGCTGAGAGGGAGAGAGACATCAGTGTATGGTTGCTTTTCACCTGTCTCCAGCTACAGACCTGGCTGGAGACCTGGCTTGCAACCTGGTTATGTGCCCTGGCTGGGAATCGAACCAGCGACTTTTGGGTTTGCAGGCACCTATCCACTGAGCCACCAGCCAGGGCCTTGAATTTTGCTTTTATAAAGGGGAGTCAACAAAAGTAGGAAGGACCAGGTGTGGTTGGGATGACAGATCCTCAATGCTAGTGTGTTCTCAGAAGGAAGTGTCTGCGGTCTAAAGCTGAGGACAGGCATGAGTTCAGGGTCTGGGGTAAGGAGAGAAGCTGAACTGAAGTCTGGACGACAAGCATTTGTTCTGCCTGGACAAACAGTATAGCCAATCATTTAGGACTCAGCGAATTAGGATTTGGGGCGTTTGCTCCTGGCTTTATCACAAGTAAATATCGTTAGATATCTGAGAGTCTTATCTAAGTCAGTGAATGGTTCTTGCAGCGTGCGCTTTTCTGTGCTTTTCTAGAACTAATGGTTAGGGTGGTTCCTTTCTCCTTTCATGGATGTTTCCAGGAGAACGGGGTGAGGGAGGATTCCACATTGTTATCTGACACCTGTGAGCAGCCTCCTCTGTGTCCAGCTCAGCACTAAGAGTTTTCCCTTCTTCCAACTTCAGGTTCCAGCAGATGTAAAATGACTGACTTCCTTTTGCCTCATTTCTTCATGTTTGTGAGGGTAGTTAATTGTCTCAGGTCTTTTGTCCTGCTGACTCATGTTATTCCAGCACTTAATTAGAGATGCCTTTGAGGAAAATATTTCAGATACAGAAAATGTCCTCTCTTTTATTAGAATTGTGGGGGAAATGCACAGAGTTTCATACCTTCACGCAAGGTCAGTGAGATATGGATTTAAAAGATTTGTAAAAATTGAAGTGACTCTTCATTCAGGTTGCAGAGTCTGTGAGACACTGCAATCAGGTCCCACTTTCTGTTAATAGCTGATGTCAAAGATTGATGCAAAATTTTGAGAATTGTGACCTGTCATAGTTGGTTTGGCATGTCCACAGAGTTCCTGGAGTTAAGTGTGAGTTGTGCAAACTGAGTAAGACTGTGAAGGTCAGCCTTAAGGAGAGAACCTTGGATTTTAGGGTTGGAGGGAAGCTAATGAATTTGAGTTAATTGGGGTCAGAACTTATGCTTGCCTCCTTGGTGAGAGTTAAGGCCCTAGAGGGGTGCACTGATTGTTCCCACACTGAGGAGGGAGGTCAAGGTGTGTGGAGATCCAGAGTTTGGTTTCTGGTGGGACTCAAGGTCCCCTTACTCCTTCCCTGGGTGGGTCCACCCTGGAGTACCTGTCAGCAGGGTGAGCTAGACCCCCAGCTCTGAAGGTGTTTGACTTTCTGACTTGGGTCCTCTTGTGCAGATCAGCAGGCTGCCCATCTGAGCTGGTTCACAGTGGACCACTCTTCCCTTTTATTTCTTGGAGGGGATAGAAATGTCTATCAAGGTCACTTTAGGATTATCATTTTACGTTATATTGAAAGGAAACCAGTTTTCCAGAAACTTTAATCTCTAGAAATACAACACAATACTTCTAGTTCCATGTCTGAGTCCTTGCTGCCACTCATCCAGTCCTTGACAATTGGTGGCTGAAGCAGGTAGGGAGAAGGAGACTTAAGTGATATCTTTTAATAGGTCATTTTCTTCCTGTCTCTATACGTGGAACTGAAATTGATTTTTGAAACATTTTAAATTAGTTTACATTCAATATTATTTTCTGTTACTTTTAGGTATACAGCATGTTAGTTAGACAATCACATATTTTACAAATTGTTCCTCCTAATATTTCTAGAACCAAGCTGTCACCATATATAGTTATTACAATATTATTGACTATATTCCCTATTTTGTGCTATACATCCCATGACTACTAGTCTGTACTACTCAGTCCCTCCACCTTTTTCCTCCAACCCTCAATCCTCTCCCATTTGGCAATCCTTAGACTGTTCTCTATATCTATGAGTCTGTTTCTATTTTGTTTGTTCATTTATATTGTTATTTAGATTCCACATGTAAGTGAAATCATGTGGTATTTGTCTTTCTCTTACTGACTTGTTTCATTTAGCATAATACCCTCTAGGACCATCCTGCTGTCACAAATGATAAGATTTCATTCATTTTTATGGTTGAGTAGTATTCCATTATATAGATGTACTACAACTTCTTTATCCACTTGCCTAGGTTTCTAGAAGCAGAGGCCTCATCTCCAGTAAGATTTTGTTCTTTTTAATGGTTGAGTAATATTGCACTGTGTGTGTATGTGTGTGTGTGTGTGTGTGTATTCTTTTGAATTAGTGTTTTGGATTCCTTTGTATATATTCCCAGAAGTAAAATTACTGGGTTGTAAGACAGTTCCATTTTTAATTTTTAAAGGAACTTCCACACTGCCTTCTACACAATAGATTGGCTGTACCAATCTGCCTTCTCAACAATAGCACATGGAGGTTCCCCTTTTCTTCACATCCCTGCCAACACTTGTTTCTTGTGGATTTATTGATGATAGCCATTCTGACAGGTGTGAGGTGATATCTCATTGTGGTTTTAATTTGCATTTCTCTGATGATTAGTAACATTGAGCATCTTTTCATATGTCTATTGATCCTCTGTATGTTCTCTTTGTAGAGCTGTCTAGTATTTAGGTCCCTTACCCATTTTATTTATTTATTTATTTATAAAAGATTTTATATGATTATTTTTAGAGAGAGGGGAAGGGAGAGAGGCAGAGAAGGAGAGAGGCATCAATGTATGGTTGCCTTTTTCACCTGCGCCCAGCTACAGACCTGGTTTGCAACCTGGTTATGTGCGCTGGCTGGGGAATTGAACCAGTGACCTTTGGGTTTGCAGGCTGGTGCCTTATCCACTGTGCCACCAGCCAAGCCCCCTTACCCATTTTTAAACTAGATTCTTTGCTCTTTTGGTGTTAAATTGTATGAGTTCTTCATAAATTTTTTATATTAACCTCTTATCAGATGTATTATTGGTGATGAATTGCTTTTTGAATATTATAGTTTAAATAGCACCCCTGCTATGACCAGTTATAAATTTAATAATTTGTCTATAGGATTAGGGGATTTCTAAATACTAAATCTTTTCATCTAATACTAGTAAAGTTTAGTGTTTTCACTTTGTAAGTCATTTTTTCCACTTTGTTGTTTTTCATGGCTACACTGGCTTGGCTTTCACAGGTGCACAACTATACACATGCCCATCCTTACCTTCTTGTTCTGCATCCAGAGGGACAGTTGTGATATTTCACTGTTAAATAGGGAGTTGGCTCTGGGCATTATGTAGACACCATTTCTTTTTGACTATGTTCCCTTTTTTTTTTAAATTAAAACTTTGTTGTTGTATTACATCCATCCCCTTTTTACTCCCCTCTGTCCCCTTCCCCACCCACCCACTCCCCAACAAATGCAATCCCACTTGTTGTCCATGTCCATAGTTCTTCCATACTAGTTTCTTGTGTATGCTTCCTTCTTGTCTTTAAGTTGTATTATTACCCATGAGTAGTGACATGAGGCCAGCATGTCCTCAACATTTATGAAGTGGAAGCCTTTGGTTTGTGTGTCTTTTTTTAATCAATAGGATAAATTATACTTATTAAACAATCAATATCTAATCCATCTTGTCTTTCTGGAATGAAATGAACTTGGTTTTGAGTTATTATGCTTTTTATATACCTTTATATATTGGATTGCCTTTTAAAAAGCCTCTGTCTTTATAGTTGTGAATGTTATTACCTTTGAAAATGTTTTTGAATTATTCCTTTTTGGTCTTGGTAATACTCTGTGTGTTTTTTTCCCTACAATTTAGGATCACTGATTTTTTAAATATTTGGTACTTGGCCTAGGAACTGTTTGAGAATTGCATTTGGTATGTTGGGATAGTGGAATCCACTGATTTTGTTTCTTTAATGACCATGGATGTTTTCAAATGTCCTCTTTACTTGCATCATCTCAGGTATATTTACTAACTTCTATACATTTATCCCATTACATCTAGTAGGAAACATTCTCTTCCCACAAGTGATTTGTAATATCTCCTAAATGTGCTTAATCCCTGAAACATCTGAAACCTTGCTCAATTTCTGTACTTTAATTTATTTGGTCAAGTTCAGTTGCATTTAAATGAAAATGCCATTAGTTTAAGAAGGGTATACAGGATGGGGCCAAAATAGGTCTACAGTTGTTTGTATGGAAAATAATACAATAATAAATAATACAAGAATAAGCTCTGTGTTTTGTGCATTCACAACTGTAAACCTACTTTTGCTCCATCCTGTATTCTTAGTTTGAACTTCTTAACAACTGCTTTATTAAGAAAAAATTTTTCAGACTGTCTTAACAATAGCTTTCTATAAGATGTAATTTATATGCTGTTTACTTGTTTAAAGTATAAAATTCAGTGATATCTGGTATATTTACAGAACTGTGCAACTGTCCCCATATTAGAATATTTTTATCACCCCAAAAAGAACACTCTGTCTACTGGCAGTCACCCTCAATCAAGTGCCCTGCACCCATAGCCTGGTTGTTGGCAACTTATTCATCTTCTTTCTATCTAGACAGATTTGCTTCCTTGCATTTCATATAAATGACTGAATACTTTGTGTGGCCTTTGCAAAGCCTGGTAATGTCTTTAAGGTTTATTGACTTTTGGCCACAGATCATCAGTACTTTATTTCTTTATTGCTGGTAATATTCCATTGCATGAATATTCTCCATTTGCCTTCCAATTCAGTTAATGGACTTTTGGGTTGTTTCCACTTGTGGACTATTTTGAATCATTCTACTGTGACTATGTATATATAGTCATATGCTGCTTAATGATGGATACATTCTGAGAAATACATCCTTAGGCAATTTTGTCAGTGCGGGAGCATCATAGAGTGCACTTATGCCAACCTAGATGTGCAGGCAGGCTACTGCACATCTAGGCTACAAGCCTGTACATCATGTTACTATTCAAAGCAACATGAGGTTTAATCAAACACAGAAGAAAATGCTGCAATAAAGAGATGCAGTAAACAGGAGATATAGGAGCCTGCTGCAGAGTAACATGGTATCCTGTTTTACAGCTTTTTTTTTCAGTATAAAAAGTATGCTCTGGGCCCTGGCTGGTGGCTCAGTGGATAGGTGCCGGCCTGCGAACCTAAAGGTCATTGGTTCAATTCCCAATCCGGGCACATAACCAGGTTGCAACCCAGGTCTCCAGCCAGGTCCATAGCTGGAGGCAGGTGAAAGACAACCATATACTGATGTTTCTCTCCCTCCTTGCTTCTCTCCCTCCCCCTCTCTATGGAAATAATAAACTAAAACTTAAAAAAAAAAAAGTGCACTCTGGCACTTCCAGCCAAGATGGAGGTGTAGGTACACACATTGCATCTCCCTCCACAATTAAGAAGGAATACAACTATCTCAAAATTGGAGACAACCAGAAGTTCCAGAAAAATCAAGCTGCATGGAAGTCCAACAAACAAAGACATAAGGAAGAAATATATTCATAGGGAAGAATACCTGGGGAGTGTTCCCAGCACCACACCAGTTCTAGCACCAGGGAAAATAAAGCCTTATTGCTTCTGATTGTGAAAACCAGTGGGGGTTGGAGCTGAGGAAGAAACTGCCGGTCTCTTAGCAGAGTCCGTTTTTTAGAGACCTTCCCAACTTGCTGTCCAAGAATGTCTGCAGGCCTACCTACTCTTGGAACCATGGCCAGGGCAACAGCTAGAGAAGCACCAGTCCCATATGGGAAGTGGGAGAAGTGTCTGGAAAAGGGGCGAGTGCTGAGCAAGCAGCATTGTTGCCTCTCAGACCCCTCCCCCACATACAGCACCAAAACATGGTGAAATGGGTCACCTCTACTGATGAATGCCTAAAGCTCTGCCCCTTACAACATAACAGGTGTGACAGCTCTACCTAAGACACAAAAGCCAACACAGAAAGCTGTCAATGGAAGAAATGGAGAAGTATGACCCAAAAGGGAACAGATCAAGGTTCCAGTGAGAGAAAGAAGCAATGAGGAGATAGCCAACCTAACAGATGCAGAGTTCAAAACACTGGTTATAAAGATGCTTATAAACTTGACAGACATGCTTGAGTATGGCAAATGCATAAAGGAAAAAGTGAAGGCTATGCTAAGTGAAACAAAGGAAAATCCACATGAAAACAATGGTGAAGGGGAGGAAACCAGGGTTCAAATCAATAATTTCAAACATAAGGAAGAAATAAACAGTCAACCAGTACAGAATGAAGAAACAAGAATTGAAAAAAATGAGGAGAATAAGGCACTGGCCTGCAAACCCAAAGGTCACTGGTTCGATTCCCAGACAGGGCACATAACCAGGTTGCAAGCTAGGTCCATAGGTGGAGGCAGGTGAAAGGCAGCTATACATTGATGTCTCTGTCCTTCTCTGCCTCTCTCCCTTCCTTTCACTCTAAAAATAATAAATAAAACCTTTAAAAAACTATGAACATTAAAATGACAACAAACAACTATGAACAATAGAATCTAAAACAGTAAAAACAAAAACAAACTTAACAAACAACCCTAATAGGATCAGAATCATAGATATGGAGATCATAGAGAGGGTTATCAGCTGGGAGGTGGGAGGGAGAGAAATGGGGAAATGGTATAGGAATTAAGTAGCATAATTGGTAGGTACAAAATAGACAGGGGAAAGTTAAGAATAATATAGGAAAGGGTGGAGCCAAAGAACTTAAATGCATGACTCATGGACATGAACTAAGGGGGTGGGACTGCTGGTGGGAAGGGGTGTACTGGGCAGAGGGGAACAAAGGGAAAAGAAATTGGGAAAACTGTAACAGCATAATCAATAAAGTAACCTTTTAAAAAAGTACAGTCTAATGTAATGATAAAAATTATAGTGGTTAGGTGAAATGTTTCCCATCACTTAATGTGACCAGTGCCGTCTTATGAAACTAGCTGAGCATCAGTTCACCTCTGGATGAGTGGGCCCCTATCACCTGAAAGGAATGTTTTTACATAAACAAGTGGGCCCATAATGTGTTACCTGCAGGATCATACAGCTTGTAACAAGCACACGTGACATAGTCACCTGTCTGAGCACTTGTCTCTTCATTATATAAGGTCTGTCCCAAAAGTATCGGCAGAGCAAACTGTTTTAATTATATTGACATTGGCTCAATACTTTTGGGCCAGACCTCATATATGTCACATCCACACCCCCTTTTTGCTGCAGATACACTGTCTTGCTGCTGCCAAAGACTCTGCTTCTGTCCATAACTTTCTTTAATAAACTCTTTGTTTAATGCTGCTAGAGTTCTCAGCCTCTTTCCTTGGTCTCTTGGCACCTTGGAAATACATAAAACAATGTCATAGTCCTTTATTATGGATACCAAGCAATATGCACATTATTGTATGTGTTATACATTCACATGACTGATGGCACAGTAGGTTTATTTACAGCAGCATTATCACAAACATGATTTTAAAAAATAATGTTTTGCTCTTTACTTCATTGGTGTGATGTCATCCGATATTGCTCTAAAGTGTACCTTAAGGAGTTTTTTGTTTTTTTTCTGTTCAAGTCACCTTTGGCTTATTACCATTAGGTCCCTCAGCAATTCTTCATTGTGGGACCATTTTTCTCAAATTCTGGGCCTTGAGTTGTTTATTTGAGGGGGTTGCTGGCTTGAAAATTTCTTTTTTTTTAATGTTTAAAATTTTTTTTTCTTTATTATTTTTAGAGAGAGGGGAAGGGAGAGAGGCAAAGAGGGAGAAAAACATCAATGTGTGGTTGCTTTTCACCTGCCTCCAGCTAAGGACCTGGCTGGAGACTTGGCTTGCAACCGGATTATGTGCCCTGGCTGGGGAATCGAACCAGTGACCTTTGGGTTCAAAGGCCGGTGCCTTATCCACTGTGCTACCAGCCAGGGCATGGCTTGAAAATTTTTTCAGGAACCAGGTTTCCCTCTTACCCAGCAGGCATGCCAGGCCTCAGGTTTGGCCTATACCTATGTCCAGTGTCTGCTTCATCCTGGGAGGAGTTGTGTCTCTGCCTCTGTTAGATATGAGGAGACTAGACAAGGCTCCTCAGCTGTTGAACTGCAAGGTGAGAGCTATGCAGATCGAGCTGCACTGGAAATCTGTGTTCATGGATTTCTGACATTCTGGTTCCAGGTCTTGGAGTTGACAAAGAAATAACTTTTGAGCAAGCCAAGTATTCAATTCATTATCTGAACGATTTCATTTTTAGCCTTTTATCACACTCAGAATCTTCTCTATCTCATTCAAAGTCATCTTTTTTATTATGCTTCAGAGTCCCAAGCTCTTACCACCAGTGAGTATACTTCATTTGGCTTGTTTGCCTATTGTCATTTCCCAAATGAGCATGAGCTCAGGAGTTCTAGGAATCGAGTTTCATTTCTTGTTGGCCTCCCTCATCCTCATACATGTGTTGGAAAATGGTGACTTATTGAAATAGAATATGTGGGATGTTTCAGGACACGGTAGTCTTTGCGGATGTGGCTGTGAACTTCACTCAGGAGGAGTGGGCTTTGCTGGATGGTGGTCAGAGGAAGCTGTACAGAGAGGTGATGCTGGAGACCTTCCGGAACCTGGCCTCAGTGGGTAAGGATGGGTTTATTCCTCACTGTCTTTTACGGAAAAAGTATTGCTTGTAGTTGTCCTTATTTATTGGGTCCAAGGAAAGGGAAAATGTCAAACAACAACAACAATAAAAAACAAAACAAAACAAGAGAGACAGATGCAATCCAAACCTTTAAAGAACCTATCAGGAGTCAAATATTCTTTTTATGATAAAGATTTATGTATTAAATTGACATTTTATTTCTTTTGAACAAAAGTCTGAGGTTCCCTGATTTTTAATAAATTTTATTTTATTTACTTTCAGAGAGAGAGGGGAAGGGAAGGAGAAAAAGAGGGAGAGAAATATCAATGTGTGTGAGGGGTCCATTGATTGGGTTGCCTCTTGCACAGTCCCAATCAGGGACGTGGTCCACAATCCAGGCATGTGCTCTAACCAGGAATTGAATCAGAAACCTTTTGGTTTTCAGGCCAGCGCTCAATCCACTGAACTAGGGCTGAGGTTCCCTGATTCTTATCAGTGTGAGCTTAAATCTCTGATTTGCTGTGAGGAAGTAAGAGTAGCTTTATGATTTTCATACTAGAGATAGTTACACTGTGATTAATACAAATTTGACATGGTCATGCTATAGTTAAATCCACACTATAAATCATCATTGGCCATGAAGTCCAACTATATATGTCCTTATCATACACTGGTTGTCGCCTTCCTTCGTCCATCATGAGGACCTTTTCTTCAGGTGTAGGGCATTGGCCAGACACACCGTCCCTTTTCTGATGACGGCTGGGGCTGTGAAGAAAGACTTCATCTAGGGTCTCTGCACCTGAGAACTCCAGAGGGCAACAACCCTCAGGAGGAGTAGATTCTAGATAAGGGATTGATACTGGGCAAGTCTATTAGAAACATGACTCAGTCTGTGTTTGAGAAGGGTGACATGTTACATACACTGGCATTCCTGTTGGATTTTTTATGTATTCTCACTCATGTGGGAAGACTTTCTGCTTATCTCCTCTTGTAAAGGGAGCGCTCGGGCAAGTGCATTTTGTCCAGTTCCTCCCTGTTTTGCATTTTTGATAAAATTTACCTCTATTTGGACTCTTTTTGTAATATTTCTTAGTGACCATAGGATTCAAAAGTGAATCCTATGACTCACTTTTCCTGTTATTAATAAGCCAAAGACCCAAACAGCAAAGGTCCTTTCTTTTTTTTTTAAAGAATTTACTCATTATTTTCAGAGAAAGAGAGGAAGGGAGAGAGGGAGAGAGGGAGAGAAACATCAGTGTATGGTTGCCTTTCACCTGCCCCCAGCCACAGACCTGGCTGGAGACCTGGCCTGCAACCTGGTTATGTGCCCTGGCTGGGGAATCAAACCAGCAACCTTTGGGTTCGCAGGCTGGCGCCTTATCCACTGTGCCACCAGCCAGGGCCCAAAGATCCTTTCTTTGCTTACAAATTTATTCTCCCTGCCCTGGCTGGCATGGCTCAGTTGGTTGGAGCATTGTCCAGTAATCAATAGGTTGCTGGTTCGATTCCTAGTTAGGGAACCTGCTCAGCTTGCTAGCTCAATCTCTGGTTGGGGTGCATGCAGGAGGCAGCCAATTGATGTGTGTTTCTCTCACATTGATTTTTTCTGTCTTTCCCTTCCCCTCTGTCTTGAATGAGAATAAAATACACCTTTAAAAATCCCAAAGGTAACAATAAAATTAAATTTTAAAAAAATCCCAAATGTAGGCCCTGGCTGGTTGCACAGTGGATAAGGCACTAGCCTGCAAATCCAAAGGTCACTGGTTTGATTCCCCAGCCATAACCAGGTTGCAATCCACGTCTCCAGCCAGGTGCCCAGCCAGGTGTCCAGCCAGGTGCTTGGCTGGAGGCAGGTGAAAGGCAACCATACATTAATGTCTCTCTCCCTCTCTGCCTCTTTCCCTTCCCCTCTCTCTAAAAATAATAAATAAATAGTTTTAAATCCCAATTTTATTCTTCCTTATAAAATCTGTTTATACTTTTCTATCAGTATATGAAAATTAATCCATACATTCTTATTTTCTTTATTTTACCATTTATTTCCCAGGAAATTTAATTGAATTATCCTATCAGTTGTTACAGATTGTTTCACTCAAGTTAAAACCCATGCATCATGTCCTGGGAAGGATACTTTGGAGCATAAAATACCCATTGAAGAGAAAATACCAAGATTCACAAGAAATGATTTTAGAGAAAACTGTACAGTGTATAACATTGCAGATCAGCACCAACCCCAAGAGAGGCATTTGAGGTGAGTGGCCCAGGGGAATAGGGAATCTTGGCAGAATGTTAGACTAACTTGAAATCAAAGAAAAAGTATAAACCTAGCTAAACAATTGTGTATTCAGAGAATTTTCATGTGACACTATTTTCATAAATGTGATGTAGATATTGAGTATCTGAAACAGAAATCAGATGGAAACAATGATCAGGAAACCCCAGATGTAGAAACACTTGAAAGTTATGGCTCTTTTTTAGCTCAGCCAAAACAATAAGCTTGTTTTATGATGGAATAGTACAGACAGTGCCAAAAACATACCCATGCATTGAAAATGGTAAATATGTGATTAAAACAATTAGCACCATTAATAATCATTAATAAATCACTTGTGATCATTAATCACTAATAGTGTCCTTCCCATTTTGAACAGAAGTCATGTGCTAGAGATTCCCTGTGAAACTAGTGACACTAATCAATGTGAAGACGCCCTGAACCAGATCACAGATCTTCCTGTGGAGGAGGGACAACCACCCGGAGTTAAACCCTACGAATGCACTAAGTGTGTAAGAGCCTGCATGAATCAGCAAAGCTCTCCCACTGGACATGAACCGCATCCATGTGAGGAATGTGGACAAACCTGCAGGTGTGTCTCGTGTCTAAGCACTTGTGTGGAACCAGACCACGTGGAGAAACCCCATCAGTGTCAGGATACTGGGAGAGCATCTAAGAGATACGTGAAGAGTCTCAGTAATAAAAGCACCATTGAGTGTGAGAAATGTGGGAAAGCTTTCACTTGCCACTCATCCTTTCGGGGACATTTGAACGGTCACTGTGGACAGAAAATCCATACATGCAAAGTATGTGGGAAAGCCTTTATGTATTACTTTTACCTTACAGGACATGTGAGAACTCACACTGGAGAGAAATCCTATGAGTGTAAGGCATGTGGGAAAGGTTTCAGTAGTCTGAAATACTTTAGAAGACATGTGAGAACGCACAGTGGAGTGAAACCCTATGTATGTAAGGAGTGTGGGAAAGTCTACAGGTATCTCACAAATCTGCAAGAACATGCAAGGACGCACAGTGGGGAGAGACCCTATGCATGTCAGCATTGTGGGAAAACCTTTAGTCGTCACTCCTCCCTTCGAGGGCATGTGAGAACCCACAGTGGAGTGAAACCCTATGAATGTCAGCAATGTGGGAAAGCTTTCAGGTTTCCTGCAAACTTGCAAGTACATGTGAGGACACACACTGGGGAGAGACCCTGTGAATGTCAGCACTGTGGGAAGGCATTTAGGTATGCTGCCTCCCTGCGAGTACATGTGAGGACACACACAGGGGAGAGACCCTATGAATGCCAGCACTGTGGAAAAGCCTTCACCAGTCACTCCTACCTTCAGAAACATGTGAGAACACACAGTGGGGAGAAATCCTATGAATGTAAGGAGTGTGGGAAAACTTTTAGGCAGCTTCAACATTTTCAAGGTCACATGAGAATACACAGCGGAGTGAAACCCTATGAATGTAAAGAGTGCGGGAAATCCTACAGCTTCCTCTCATCCCTTCGAATACATGTAAGAATGCACAGTGGGGAGAGGCCCTTTGCATGCCAGCAATGTGGGAAAGCCTTCAGTCGTCTCTGCTCCCTTCAAGGACACATGCGATCACACACTGGGGTGAAACCCTATGAATGTAAGGAGTGTGGGAAATCCTTCAGGTACCCTGACAACCTACGAGTACATGTGAGGACACATACTGGGGAGAAACCTGATGAATGTCAGTACTGTGGGAAAGCCTTCAGGTATCCCACATCCTTGCGAAAACATGTGAGGACACACAGTGAAAAGAATACCTGAATGTTGGCAATGTGGGAAAGCCTGCATGTATCTCCAATATCTGCAAGTACATGTGAGTATGCATTATGGACAGAAACTCTGAACAAAGGACTGTGGGATGCCTTTATTCTTCCTGAAAATTTTGTTGTAAATGTGAACGAACACCCTAGAGAGAAACTGTATGGGTGGAAAAATTGTGGAAAAACCTTCAGATATAGCATTTCTCTTATTTTGTACATGAAAATTCAGAGCAGGACTAAAATCTTTTAATTATTATACACATGGTATTGCCTTTTAAATAGCTCATCCTTAGTAGTGATTTCTGGTGTATTCACTTCTGGTTATGTTTCTGATACGAACACGAGATAAGAAATAGTTCTCTATGTCCCCTCATCTGTACAATACATTTTATCTTGGACTTTAAATAATTGTATAGTAGTATAAGACTTGTCTCATTGCTATTACTATTACTTTTGGACTTAGGGGTATTTAGTAGTTATTTTTGCATAATTTAGTAATTTTTATTGTGTAAAATTTCAGTTGAGTAAGCTGAGGCTCAGACAACCAGTGGCTTGTCCAATATCATACAGTTGTTCTTTAAAACAAAAACAAAAACTTATTTCAATTACTTTTTTCTTTTTAAATTATTTTCAGAGAGAGGGGAAGGGAAAGAAGCAGAGAGTCACCAATGTAGGGTTGCCTTTCACCGACCTCCAGCTACAGACTGGAGACCTGGCTTGCAACCTAGTTATGTGCCCTTGCTGGAAATTGAACCAGTGACGTTTGGGTTTGCAGGCTGACGCCTTATCCACTGAGCCACCAGCCAGGGCCCAATATCATACAGTTGTTAAGAGTTGCTAAGGTTTCTCTCTCTTTTTAATGGCAAAACTTGGTTTATATTTGTAAATTTGGAGTGGTGGACATATCCCTTTCTTTTATATTTTGGATTTTTTTTTCAATTACAATTTACATTCAGTATTACTTTGTATTACTTTCAGGTTTAACAGCATAGAGATTAGATTAAGTGGTTTTATTTTCATGTGAAATGATATAATTTTACATGAAAAAATTTTTGATTCTTTCCATTATGTTCCTAGTATTGTTTAAATTTCTTGTCTGGAAAAAAATTATTTTTCTCATTCACTGCTGCAGATATCTACCCATCACTTTAGTCTTTATTATAGAAACTTACATGTTTCACATTTGTTGCTAGTGGATACCATATCTGTGTTCCTCAGAGAAGTTAGTAATTATGACAAGAGCTCCTCTCATTATGTTCTTAGTTTGACCTTCTTCAAATGTCCCTGATATTCACTGGAAATTGGAAATGATGCATTGAGTTACAAAGAGACATCATGGTGTAAAAATGAAAGCTGATGTCTAGATGATTCCTTGTATTATGTTGTCAACAGGAGTAAGCTGAGAAGCTATACCCCATCTTCCTTTTTAGGTGATGAGAAGAAGATACATTAGATTTAGAAATGACGCTGTGACTGTCAGACATTCTCTGCCATCAGTAGTCAGAGAAGTGAGAACCTAGTGGGCCTGAGATATAGCACATTCTTCTGACTTCTGCCTCTGCCCATCTAAGAACCACCTCAATCAAACACATGTTTGATGCTAGTTTCCTGTTAGGCAGTGGATTCTATAGACATTTCCAGGAGCTCCCCTATCATGAATGCTCTGTGGTTTTCAGGTTCACACAGGTTCTTGCACTTTCCTGTAGCTCTTTTTTTTTAAGATTTTATTTATTATTTTCAGAGAGAAAGGCAGGGAGAGAGAAAGAGAGGGAGAGAAACATCAATGTATGGTTGCCTTTCACCTGCCTTCTACCTAAGAACCTGGCTGGAGACCTGGCTTGCAACCTGGTTATGTGCCCTAACGAGGGAATCGAACCAGCGACCTTTGGGTCCACAGGCCGGCGCCATTCCACTGGGCCACCAGCCAGGGCTCCTGTAGCCCTTTGATGTACAACAGGCCACTTCATGCTATGGAATTTAGCTATCTTCTCCTCCAGCCACCTCCTTCATCCCCAATGCCTCTTCTAATTACATGAATTTTGTAGAAAGCATCTTGTTTCTCTACTGGTAGACCTTTTTTCTGCCTCCACCTGGACACAATCAATGCTAGAACTAAAAATACAGGAAACTTACCTTTTTGGTTGCATGGTTGAGAGGTTGCACTGACCTTGCATTTTTTCCTGAATATTTCTCTGGTTGAAATAAGCATTTGTGAATATATTTGGCAGTGTGTGGAAGTATTTCCTTATAGCTAAATGCTCTCTACATGATAAGCCCAGTATGTTTAATTTTGCTTAATTCTCATTTTAAAAAATATTTATTTATAGAGAGGGAGAAGTGAGGAAGGGAGAGAAACATAGATCAGTTGCCTCTAGCATGGGCCCCAGCTGGGGAACTGGCCCAAAACTCAGGCATGTGCCCTGACCAGAAATCCAACTGGTGACCTTATCTTTGCAGGACAATGCTAAGCCAACTGAGCCACACCAGCCAGGGCTAATTTTCTTTTTCTTTTTTTCTTTTTAATTTTATTCATTATTTTTAGAGAGAGGGGAAGGAAGGAAGGGAAACATCAATGTATGGTTACCTTTCACCTGCCTCCAGCTGGGGACCTAGCTTGCAACCTGGGTATGTGCCCTGACTGAGAATTGAACCAGCAACCCTTGGGTTCACAGGCTGATGCTCAATCCACTGAGTCACACCAGCCAGGGCCTAATTTTCACTTTTTAAATGAGAATTTATATAATGCATTTTTTTCAAATGAAGTTTTCTACATTGTTTCTTAACTGTTATTTAGGTTTTCAAATCTGTTGTATACTGACATATGTTTTATATTTAATTAATCAACAGACTATATGTTAAAATAACCCAGTGTAAGGAATTTGTTCTTGTAGTTGTGACCACTTTTCCCTATGTATTCTGGGGTAACAGCACTAAATGCAAACACCTTTTAAATTATTTTCTGGTTTTTCCTTAATTTTTATGCATCTTCTTAAAATAAAAATGACTTAATCATTGCCAATACTGAAAACCTAGCTATTGCTTATGTCAATGGTCTCCAGCAAGGAGTCCTGCCCCAACAGCTCAACTGTGTGGGAGGGGAAGCAGACATCCATTCTTCCCTCCTTGTCTGTGGAGAACTAGAACAGTGCTCTAGGTGAGGTGAGCACTTTCGCTGTGGTGGCAAGGAGTTACGAGACAGTTCAAGTTTACAGGCATAAGTGCCTTGAGGAAATGAAATTTCTGGAAATGCTTCTAAATGTTTGTTTTCAAATAGCCCTTACAGCTTTAATGGAAACATGTTCCTGTCTTACATCTATCTTGTTGCTAGTAATTTTGCTGACTATCCACAGGATGATTCTTCCTATGATGGATGGTAACCGATCATTAATGCTATTGCCCAGGGATGGTTCCTTGTATTATTCCCACTGGATGAGAAAATGGGTCATGCTTTCCTCTTTCCATTCAGTTCATTCGTGGTTCTATTGATCTGCCCCCAGAAGACAAAGCTTAGTTTCTGTCTCTGTCAGATGACCTACAGTGATACTTCTCTGGCTGTTTGCAATCTATAAATATTGTGTTTTCATTTAACTGGCTGTGGCTGTATGTCTCAGATGGTGTGTAAGGTAGCTAGTCCATGAGGGACCTGAGAGAAGAAATGGTCAGTGAAGATACCTGTACTGAGAGAGAGCTTGTACCTAATCTATTTCAACAATTGTCCGAATGGACTTTGCTCTCCAGTGTCACCGATTTATCAATCAATATTGCCATTACTCATGGGACATCGACACAATAATAAGGCTTTCCATAACTGCACTGACCTATCACAGCATGGAAGATGGGTTCCAACACCAGCTGATATGACTCTGGTTGCTGACTTCAAACTCCAAAGGTGGGGGCAGGAACAGATGGCAGGGCCTCTGTTAAGGTTACAGGTTAACATCAAGTGGGGCCCTTGCCTTGCACAAGTCAGCTCACTTTTGAGTCTTTGTTGTTACCAGGAGGTCACTAGGTGCTTTTGTACTCTCCTGTCATAGCTCCATGTAAGGGGTGCTCTGAAGAAGCAGAGTCAGGACTTCTTGGTCCAAGAGGACAAAGAGTGTTCCTCTCCTACAGCTGCAGTCAGCTTTCAAGTCTGAGAGACTAGGTGCAGGTTCTGCTGCAGCCAACTTGTATCTCAAAGGCCTGTCACTCAGGATATTGTCCCATGGGGTGGGATTCTAGGAGCATCCTCCAATCAGGGCTGGGGGAGGCGTGCTTACAGCCCACCTGGACATTGCTCTCCCAGTCGCTGCAGTGCTTGTGGGCCCTGGCCCAGCAGAACTTTAGAGTCCAGTCCCTATCTTTGCACCTGCAGGGCAGCAGTGAGTTGGCCCAGGGCAGGGAGCACAGAGGCAAGATGGAGAGCGCCCATCAGTTAAAAGGCTAAAAATAGAACACAGCCCAAATCACAAAACTCACCACACCTTCCTACTTCTTGTTAATGTGACTGGTGCCTCTTTCCTAATTTTAGCTGCATTTCATTCTCTCTGCTTTTGAGATAAGAATGACTTAAGATATCCCATCATAATATTATGTTGACCTCCTGACAGTATCTACTCCAGAGTAAAGGATCACTTCCTCAAACACTCAAGTCATCTAACATGTCAAATGATCTAATATCATAAATGTCATAATATGTTGCTCTTATTAACACATTGTACAGTCATCCTGCATGAAGTGTGTTTATCCTCAATGCTCTAAGTCAGTATCCCTACTTTCTGTTGACAACAAGCGTGATCCTGGTATCTTTGGCTAGATAACATTGACAAAAATCATTATTTTACTCTTAGTTATCTTAACAATAAATAACTTAAGTATATAAGAATAGGCATTTTCCTGAGTGAAAAACTCATATGCACCTGGTCTTGTTGACAAAGAATGCATAAGAGTATAGACTGATTCTCTTAAATTGAGGAAAAAATTTTTTTAAACTACTGTTTGTATTTTTTTAAGGCTATTTATTTATTTTTTTAGAGAGAGAGGGTGGAGAGAGAGGCAGAAAGGGAGAAAGACATCAATGTATGGTTGCTTTTCACCTGCCTCCAGCCATGGACCTGGCTGGAGACCTGGCTTGCAACCCGGTTATGTGCCCTGGCTGGGGAATCGAACCAGTGACCTTTGGGTTCGCAGGCCGGTGCCTTATCCACTGTGCCACCAGCCAGGACTCTAAATTTAAGAAATTTTGAGGCTAGTTTGACAACCCACAAGTACAAAGGGGTATTTTAATATAACCTCTCAGCCACTGAAAAGTAACATTTGTTAATATACAATTGATTTGGAAACACAGTTAATATGATTTTTCTGAAACAGATGCATACTATTGAGTAAAGTGTACTTCATATTTAATCATACATATAACAGCTGAACACATACTAAGGGCTTGTATTCAGTAATGAAAACTCCCATAATCCTCTCACATGAAGAAACGGTGTGGCCATTCAGTGCTGCTACAGAGAAACAAAGTCCTGTGGATTTTTGTTTGCACCATCATACCTGTCAGGATAGAGTCAGGATCCCAGATTTTGTTCAATAGTCAACAGGGTGAGTGTTCACTACAGAAATGAAATCTTATAGAACATGGTAAGGCCTAAATAAGACGAAAGTGAAAGCATCAGAGGATCCACAACCATGACAACCTAAATCTGTGGCCTGGGGGAAAATCTAAACTAGTGGACTCATGACTAGACTCTGATCCACAATGGGAAGCTCATGGAGCTCATGTGTGTAAGCCAGAACCTCCAAAGAAATCAAAAGGAAAAAATTGGTGTTTGGTTTGGATACATACTTAACTGGCCAGTCTGGTTCTCAGAAAAGCAAGCTGTGAACTGGTGCCCAAGAAGCCTAATGCATTGTTCTGTCTGTCAGTCAGTATGGTGGCTCCAAACCCTGAGAGTAGTGGCTTCTGCATGACCACCTTCCAAACATCAAGCAAATGAGGCTATTGCTGAATTGTAATCTGAGTCATAATGATGAGAATTCTGGGAAATAGAGCTCCCAGCCTTACCCACAATGAATAGCCATATCTAGCTGTGTACTTCACTGACTTTTCACAGTAGCACAAAAATATGCAGCACTTTGAAAGATGATAAGAATATGGATGTACCGATTTTATATATTTCATATATATATAAAAAATATATCTGGGTCCAGAGAATAATAAACCTGAACAGTAAAATAATTATTTCAGACAACACTGAAAGCTGATACTGAAATTGTTATAAAATACATACAAGTACATATAAATGTACATACTGGGTTCAGTGGTATTCCCTCAAATTTCAGATCTACTTGGAACCTCAGAATATAACCTTATTTGGAAATAATGACTTTGTGGATATAATCAAGATAAGGTCATACTGAATCAGAGTCTGTCTTAATCACCTTAATCCAGTGATGGGTATCCTTATAAGAAGAAAATTTGGACCCAGAGACCTGCACAGAAGACAGACATGTTTACACCAAGTGAAGACATGAGCAGAGGTTCATGCATTCTGTCTAAAAGCCAAGGAATACAAAGGTGTGTAGGCAACCACAATAATGAGACAGATTTTGGGTCAGAGTCTCCCTCACAGACTCTAGAAGGAATCAATTCTGCCAACAACTTGATTTCAAACATCTACTTTTCTAAATGGTGAGAAAATAAATTTCCATCATTTCAGCCACCCAGACTGTGGTACTTTGTCATGGCATCCAGAGCAAACTAATTTGCTTCCCAAGGAAGGGAGTGGGCCTTGGATATCTGAAGGACAGCCAAAGGCCAGTGTGCCTGGAGCAGAGTGAGAGGGGCAGCAGAGGTGGCGGGACAGCATTGGGGTGAGTTGTGACATACCGGCCGCCATGGGATACTGACTGGTGGTGAGTGACATGGAGCCTGAAAGTGACCTAATGAGGCAGCTTCCCATGATCCCTCAGTTACCTTGAGGATAGACACTATTCTTACAAATCTAATTTGAAGTCAGAGCCATCAGAATTTCTTGATGGACTGGAGGTGGGGCGAGAGGAGGAGTCAAGAGTGACCCCATTATTTTGTACAGGAACAACGGGCAGGATAGAGTTGCCATCAATTGGTAACCCCTGGAGAAGGACTCTGGTGGAGTGTGGGGATTCAACTTGCATGTGGAAGTGGGGATGAGATTAGGACAAACTAAAACAGAAGATAAAGGTGTAAGAATGTTATTAGATTTTCCTACAATTTAAGAAAACATTGAAAAAGAATGTTATTACTATCAGAAACATTAAGCTTGGTACCAAAACTGTGAAACTGCCAAAATAACCATTAGCAGTTGAATCAATACACAAAAAAGGTAAAATCCTCTAAAGGTAAAACTAGATTAATAAATGTAAATAAAGCTCAAAACTCTGGAAGACTAAACATTTCTGAACAAAAGCTATCTGATTTAAAATAGTACATATAATTTGATTCTATTTACATGCAGTATAAAATGGAGGACTGTATTGCATACATAGGTGACATAAGTATATAGAAACAAAAGGAAATTATCTTTTTTTAAAAAGAGAATTCATTCTCTTTTAGAGAGAAGGGAAGGAAGAGAGAAAGAGAGGGAAAGAAATATCAGTCAGTTGCCTCTTGCATGCCTCCAACTGGGGACCTGGCTTGCAAACCAGGCCTGCGTCCTACCTGGGAATCAAACCAGTAGCCTTTTGTTCTGAAGGCCAGTGCTCAATCCACTGAGCCACGCCACCCAGGGGAAAAGGAAATTACATGGTGTTAGTCTGGGATGTTGGTGACTTCCAGAGGGCAGGGTGGGGCTTCTGACAAGGCATCAGCCAGTGCAATATGGGGTGGGGGTGACCTTGCTATCTTTTGTGGGTTAAGATGTTGTGGATGTTTCTTTTATAACATTTTTGTTAAATATATGTTTTATGACCCTGGCCAGGTGGCTTAGTTAGTTGAAGCATCATCCTCTAGACCAAAAGGGTTGCGGGTTCAATCCTCAGGGCACAGGCTTATGTTGAGGGTTTGGTCCCAGCTGGGGCATGTAAGCGAGGCAACCAATGTTCTCTGACCCCCACCTCCGCCGCTCTCCCCCTTCCTCTCTCTCTGAAATCAATAAACATATCCTTGGGTGAGGATCAAAAAAAGACTTATGTATTTTTCTGCATGTATATTTTACAGTAAATTATTATGGGACCACATTTAAAAAATCTATCTCTAGTTATCTCAATAGATGAATAAAAAGCATTTTATACTATTTAATGTTCATCTATGACAAATTTGTTGGTAATTTAGGGATAGATGAAAACTTTCAAAATTTTCTTAAGGCCCTCCTCAAAACAATATTCGTGAAAGAACATGATATTGAATAGTAATATTCAATATTCTGTTCAATGAAATTACATGCAAAACAAGAAGACATATCACTCTAGTCCCCTTCAGCAGTTGACTAGGTATCTGATTCAGTGCCATGAGAATCAGGTTAATAAAGAAAGGAAGTAATTTGTCTGGTTTCAGAGCTAAAACTGTACATAGAACCTCAAAAGGATATAAGGGTAACCAGCAGGAAAATATGATTAATAGGTTTTTAGGATGTGAACTTTATATAAATTTTTTTTCCTAGTTAGTATACATAGAAAGAAGTTGAGTAATTTAAAACATAATATATACAAAAGCAAAATTGAAGTGATTTAAGTACCAAAATAAGTGTAATGAAAACCTAATATAAAAATCATAAAGTTGGAGCCCTGGCTGGTAGCACAGTGGATAAGGTGCCGGCCTGCGAACCCAAAGGTCGCAGGTTCGATTCCCCAGCCAGGGCACATAACAAGGTTGCAAACCAGGTCTCCAGTCAGGTCTGTGGCTGGAGGCAGGTGAAAAGCAACCATTCATTGATGTCTCTCTCCCTCTCTGCCTCTCTCTCTTCCCCTCTTTCTAAAAATAATAAATAAAATCTTTTTAAAAAATCATAAAGTTATACTGAATCACCTCATAGCTGACTAAAATATATGTAAAGCTAAGGTTCTAACAGAGGGAAGGGCAATGTCACCATGATGTTAGTATTTAACTAATAGCTGTATCATTTTCATAAAATTCCTTTAATACCACAACCCAGTTTTTCTTGGAATGTCATGATCCCCACTTATAAATTTTAGAAATAGAACACATGTTCAATAATAGCCATGCTTTTCTAAATAATGAGGTGAATGGGGCTTCTTGTACCTTGATAAAAATATGAATAACCATGACCAGTACGGCTCTGTTGGTTGGGTGTCATCCCACAAAGCAAAAGGTTGCTGGTTCGTTCAGTCCCCAGTCAGGGCACGGGTTAGAGGCAATTGATGAATGTTTCTCTCCCTCTCTTCCCCTCTCTCTAAAACAAATAAAATCTTTTAATAAAACATTAATCACTTATGTTGGTAGCATGACTATGAAAGAACATAAGTATAATACAAGTATATTGGCATAGGAATGGACCATAATCATTTAAAGTGGAAACTGTTACCTTAAACATCATGGCATTTCACATTAAAAACTTATCTAGGGACATGTATTTTATCAGGCTTCTTCCCAGTTCCAGGACTTGAAAGTGGCTCTGCTTAGAATTCTCACCACCACCAGCAGGCTATCCTGGGCAACCCAGTATTGAAGGAAACACAGGGTGAACTCAGATTTAGTAAATGATTTTTTAAATATGACACCAAAAGCACAAGCAACACAAGAAAATATAGGTAAATTGGATTGTATTTTAAAAGTTTTTTTTTTTTTTTTTTTTTTAAAGATTTCACTTGTTATTTTCAGAGAGAGGGGAAGGGAGAGAAGCAGAGAGGGAGAGAGACATCAACATATAGTTGCCTTTCACCTGCCCCCAGCTATAGAGCTGGCTGGACACCTGGTTTGCAACCTGGTTATGATGCCCTGACTGGGAATCGAACCAGCAACCTTTGGGTTCACAGGTTGGCATCTTATCTCCACTGTGCCACCAGCCAAGGCAAAACAAGTTTTGAAGCCCAGGCTGGTGGCACAGTGGACAAGATGCTAGCCTGTGAACCCAAAGGTTGCTGGTTCGATTCCCAGCCAGGGCACATAACCAGGCTTTAAGCTAGGTCTGTAGCTGGAGGCAAGTGAAAGACAACCATAACATTGATGTCTCTTTCCCTCTCTGCCTCTCTCCTTCCCCTCTCTCTAAAAAAGTAATAAAATAAAATCTTTAAAAAAAATGTTTTGTGCATCAATACTAACGAGAGTAAAAAGACACCCTACTAAATAAATGAACATATTTGTAAATAATGATAAGGTTTACTGCCCTGAATATGCAAAGAATCCTTCCATCTCAATAACAAAAATAAAAACAACCCAATTAAAAAATGGGCAAACGACTTAGATAAACACTTTTCTAACGGTGAAATACCAATAGCCAAGAAACACATGGAAACATCACTAATCATCAGGAAAATACAAATCAAAACAGGGAGATACTACTTCACACCCTTTAGGATGGCTACAATCCAAAAATCAGAAACAAGTGTGGTGCTGGATGTGGAGAATCCTGGAACGCTTGTCTATAGCTGGTGGGGATGTGAAATGGTGTTGCCAGTGTGGAAAAGGCTTGGTGGCTTCTCACAGTAACACACAGGAGTACCCTATGATCCAAATATACCACTCTTACCTATATTGAAACAGATACTCAAATATGTGTACGTGGATGTTCATTGTAGCACTAGTCAAAACTGCCAAAAGGTACGCATGGTTTCAAATGCTCATCAATGACTGAATGGATAAACAAAGTGTAGCATATGTAGAATGGACTACTAATCAGCCATAAAGAGGAATGAAGCACTGAAATGAGCTGTAACAGTGAAAAAAGGCAGACAGAAAGGGCCACATAGTGCATGATTCCATTTTGAGAAAATATCCAGAACAGGCAATCTAGACAGAAAGTATTCTAGTAGTGGCCAGGAGATAGTGTTTACATTGGCTATTATCACTTTTAAGTTGTTCTTAAAAATGGGGACTCAATTCACATACTATAACATTCACACTTCTAAGTGGAAAACGCAGTGGTTTTTGTTGGTCTCACAAAGTCGTGCAGCATCAATCTAGGTTAATACAGCCTTTTACATTTCAAAAATCACAGGGGCTGACTGGAAACCTGGTTTGACTTATGAATTCTAACACCTCACACCTGTGCTTGTCAGATGGCTGGCGGGCAGGCTGCGAGCTCCCACTTCCCATGGATCAAGGACTCAGGACCTCCAGTTGCGGATCTCAAACCTTACTGTAGGGGCGGGAAGGAGGGCGAACCTGCTAGCGTCAAATGCCACGCTTCAACTCTTCATTCTTGAAAAGGGTCACAGATCCACGCTGACACTATCCACGTGCTGACCCCGACTGCCAGGGTCGCCTGCTGTGGTCCCGGGAAAGTGGTGCTCAGCTGGGAAACTGACTCACGGACTCCCGACCAGCAAAAGAACAAGAAAGGGCCGAGGAGCTTCGGCGGACGCTGGGTCCGCAGTTCAGCAGCACCGGCCGCTCACAAACTGACCTTCCAGATGTGCGGGTCAGCGCACGGGGAAATGCCGGCTGAAACGTACGAAGGTAAAACCCGCGCACTTCCGCCTACCTCAGCCACGTGACCTCTGCTTCTGCTTCCGCCCGTCATTCATTCAGCTTCGCCCTCATCCGCACCTTGGTGCTCCGGGCCCAACTCCAGGTGTCCGATCCTCGTCGCTCTCACCCGCCGCGGTCGCGGAGCCGCGGGGCGTCGTTTCCTGAGCAGCGTGCAGCAGGCGAGTGCGCTGTGCGACCCCAGACCCGGGAGCGCTGGTTCCGGCCGGAATGGGGCGCGGGCGCGCATCTCGCCCCCTCCCGCAGCCACCCCCACGGGCGTCTCTGCCCTTAGTCGCGGGTTGTAGTCGGGCCTCCTATCCGGCCCCCAGGTGAGGGTCTCCTGGATCCTGACCTTAGTGTCCGCTCTGTGCTGTGGGGTGGGGTGCCGGCATCCTGAGACTACTTCCAGAGTGTTCTAGAAACGTCCTCCTACAATATGGGGAAAATGCCGAAACTTTTCACATATTAAAGCGAGGTGGAGAAATGGATTTAAGGAGTCATTAAAATAATAGTGACTCTTACATACTAGGTGCAAAGTTGGCGACACTGTGACCCTGTTCTGCTTCATGTTAAAATCTAATAGTCGGAATTGTGCACACGTGACCTAAAGGCTAGACATGTTCTATTCTGATTGATTTGCAATTTATCGTGAGTTTAATAGTGAACTGATATGTTTTCTGAAAGAGATAACGCAGTTTCCAGTTATTCAAAACCATACACGTGCCCTGGAATTTTCTCCCTTGCCGTATCTTATCACTGGTGAGTATTTATGAAGGGAACAGATCCATGGTGGCCATGCCACCTGACCCCGAGTTTAGGCCCCCCTGTTTCCTCCTGTCATTCTGGACAAGGGGCGATCTGAGGGAAAACGAAGTCAGAACTTACCAAATCAGAAGCCACTGGCCTGCGAGTTGGTGCGAGTCAGCCCCACTGTGAGCGGGTTTGTTTGCACCTTTCTAATGCCCGCGAGTACTGTCCTGGAGAAGGTGTGGCAGGGAAGGGGTGATGCCCCGAAACAGCACTCTTGTGGGGTTTATCCGAGTGACCTCGGTCCCCAGGGACTGTAACTGCCCAATCAGGGGAGATGATCTGAGGCAGTAGTATAGTCGCGATTACTGAGCAAGGCTAGGCAACCCTGCTGTTACCGAGATCTATCTAATCAGTCCACGGTCCAATCCCAGTGCGTGACCTTGGAGTACTGTTCCATCAGACTCCAGGGCGGTGCTCTTGGGCGCCCTAGTGTCAGTTCTTATTTACCCCTTGTGTCTCCTTGTTTTACTTGTTTTTGGCTAGTTCTGTCACCTTCCCTGCAGAAAGAGTTTTGGGGAGGACCCAGGATCCTGAAGCACAGCCTTGGTATGAGGAATGCTTGGGGTCAGACTCGAGGGCTGCTTCCACCGGCCGAATCAGCTAGAAATGACCGGGGACCTGGTCTCCCACCTCCTTCTCCCCCAGCTTCCCGCACACCCACTCCAGGGAAGTCCGGACCTGAATCTCTTTCCTCCTCAGGGTTTGGGTTCCCCGTATGCTGTTACCATGTGTGGTCCACACCCAGCCCTGCAACTGGGTTGTGGGACGGTGAAAGGTGGGACCATCACAGATTTGGTGCAGAGGCTGATGGGGTAGCCTGTAGGTTAGGGGCAAGGCTCCTGTCTTAGAGCTATGCCAGCATTTCAACTCAGACAGAAGTGCTTTTCTGGGTGAGGAGGGGGAGCAGGAAGGTGGTGTTGAGGCAGGACACTAGAAGTCTAGGAAAATTCCTTGGCAAGTTGAAATTGGGAAATTGAGACAACTGAACAAATAGTTACAGAAGGTCACCAGGGTGGAAAGCTGTGGGTTCCTGGCAAGGGGCAAAACTAGCATTCAAGATGGCCTTTCTTCCCCTGGTATATCTCTGGTCATGCAATTTAGACCCCCCTGACCTTAACTCCCTAGACCCTAGGGCCTAGAGTATTTCAGCTTCAGGCCCAGAAATGCAGCAAAACCGGGCAGGCTATGCCAGGGCCAGCTGCGGTGACTAATGACCTCTTGCCCTGGAGCTGACCAGACAGTAAAGACTAGACCCGAAAGGGCACACCTGAAAAAGCTGATGAATATTCTGTTGAGATCCTCTCCTAAACCCCTAGACTTTCAAAACTCTCAGAAAAGATCCAAGTGCCGCTCTTCCTCTTGGAAGCCCACAGTTTTCCTTGCCCCCTCTCCTTCACCTAGGGGCTTGCATGTCCTAAATTCTAAGGGCCCTCACAAAACTTGCAACCAGAGTAGCAACCAAAGCAGTCCGATCTAGGCTCATTTCTCTCCTATAATATTTCTAGAGAGCCAAAGCAGCCCCTCCCTAAGATCTCTCCTTTGCTACTTCTATTCTAAGCCCTTGTTTCAGCAGTGAAATATGAAAAATCTAAACTTTGTAAGGAAAGACTTTCATTTAAAAGGATTACTTTAAAGGATGAGGAGACAGGACGGTTGCACTTGGGATACGTTCTGCAAGTGCCTCAAGAAAAGAGTTGTTTTGCTTTTATAGGGAGGAGTCCATACACCTAGGAAGAACCAGGTGTGGTTGGGATGGCAGGTCCTCAGGTCAGTGTGTTCTCAGTAAGGGCTGTCCCCTGGCTGAATGAAGGTGGGTCAGAGTTCAGTGGTCTGGCCGAAGAGGGGAGACTGAACCAAGTCTGGCCTACAAACATTTTCTATGTTTGGTTGGTAGTGATGAGCATTTCATCTAATCAATGATGAGACACAGAACTGGGATTTTGTGGGGTCTGCATCCAGCCTTTACATAGGTAAACAAAGGGAAGGGGGTTCTTGCAGCGTGCCCTTTCCCTGAGCAAATGGGTGGAGGGCTCCTTGTACCTCTTCAGATGTTTCTAAAAGCAGAGTGCTCAAGGAGGGTTTAGGGTTATCATCTGACACCTGTGAGCAGCCCAGCCCTATGTTCAGCCCAGCACTAAGCTTTCCCTTTTTCCAGCCTCAGGTTTCAACAAATGTAAAATGACAGTTATTTTTGCCTGGGTCTTTACTTTATGAGAGTAGTATCTCAGGTCTAAGTCTTATCTTGCTGAGTCCTGTTACTCCTTGGGTTGAACCAGCGATGCTGCTAAGGAAAAGTGTCTCATTACAGAGCATATACTCTCTCTCATTACAGTTTTGGGGAAAATGCACACAATTCCACACCTTCATGTAAGGTGGGTAGAGACATGGATTAAAATAGTCACAAAATTTTTAGTAACCCATTCAGGGTGCAGAGTGGTGACACTGGGTGATCCTATCCCATTTCCTGTTAATAGCTGGTCTTTAGAGATTAATGGAAATTCTGAGAAATGTGACTAAGAAACTGATGTGTTCAATTCTGATTGGTTTGTGATGTGTTATCATAACAACAATAATAAACTGATGCTTCTTTTCTGAAAGAGATACTCAGTTTCCATTACTTAAATCCATGATAGTGGCCCAGAATTTCCCTCCCTCAGTTTATCCTGGAACACGGGTGGAAGCAGTGATTCTATGACATCTCATACACATACTGGGACAGGGGTCCTTCTGTTTCATCTGGGTGGGGGGTACCAGCTGGTCCTGGGAAGGAGATGAAGGAAAGTGCAGTGGGGCCTTGCTGGGCACCTCCCTCTAGAGGTGGCCTCCAGCCCCCGGAATCACCCAGGAGGAGTAGTTAGTTGGTGCCCAGAGAAGCCACAGAACCTGGGGAAACACACCTGCACTTGGGCTGGAGCAGTTTGTCCTGAGGTGCCTTGTGGATGCTTTGGGACTATATGTAAAATGCTAGTTTGCATTTTGCAATAAGATTTAATAACAATGCAAACACCTGTGCACTCACTGCCTAGGTGAAGAGCCAGGCCCTGGGCAGTTGTTAGCATCCCCCCATCTTCCATGTGCTGTTGCTATGTTTTATTGTGCTCCTGCTGCCAGGGTGACTTCTGTCCTGAGTCTGTGTTATCCTTTTTTTTTTTTTTTTAAAGGATACCTATTCCTTTTTTTTTTTTTTTTTAATATTTTATTATTTTTAGAGAGAGGGGAAGAGAGAGAGAGAGGGAGAGAGACATCAATGTATGGTTGCCTTTCACCTGCTTCCAGCTATAGACCTGGCTGGAGACCTGGCTTACAACCTGGCTTGCAACTTGGTTATGTGCCCTGGCTGGGAATTGAACCAGTGACCCCTGGATTCACAGGTGGGTGCTTTATTCACTGTGCCACCGGCCAGGGCCTGTGTTATTCTTTATAACTTTATCAGTTCTTATTCATCTCCAAGCAATGTGGTATGTGATTTTTGTCTCTTAAATTTCCAGTAAGTGGATTGACTTTGGGGGAAATGGGTGGGTGGGGAGGGGGACAGAGGGGAGCAAAAAGGGGATGGATGTAATATAACAACAATAAAATTAAAAAAAAAATTTCCAGTAAGTGAATGTTATATCATTACTGTTACGCAGAGGGTTCTTTGTGATTCTTAGCCCTTGTCTGTTTCATGTGCACTAGTGTCAGGCTCAGTCTGCAATTTACTCATTCATTCTACCATTGGTGTGGTCTGGGTTCTTTTAAGTGTATTTCTGACTAGTCAGCAAACATACAACAGGCAATCTGGGTTTCATCTCCAAGTGAAAATTGCAACTTCAGTTTATACACTTCACAGACAAATCATGGGGTCATATTTATGGATAAGTTTAAATTTACCAGAAAATGATAGTGTAGTATATATATGAATTGATGCCCTCCCATACCTTTTGTTCTTTTTTTTTTTTTTTTTTTTTTATTGTTGTTGAATTACATCCATCCCCTTTTGTTCTTATGTCCACCATTTATGTTTCCTAAGTTAATTTTTGTTTATCAAAAATATAGGACCCAGCCCTGGCCGGTGTGGCTCAGTGGATTGAGTGCTGGCCTGCAAACCAAAAGGTCACTGGTTCGATTCCACTCAGGGCACATGCCTGGGTTGTGGGCCAGGTCCCCAATTGGGGGTGTGCGAGAGGCAACCAATCAATGTATCTCTTACACATTGCTGTTTCTTTTTCTGTCTTCCTCTCCTCCCCTCTCTCTAAAAATAAATGAAATCTTTGAAAAAATGTATGACCCAGAATCTGGTGATGACATGTGGTTTTTCACTGATCACCATTGAGGCTGAACATGTGGTGTTTCATCCTCTGTGAAACAGTTCTTAGTCATTTGGCCTCAATTTTATTCATTTTCTATGTTTATTGATATCTGATGTTTTCTTAGATACTCTGGGCAGGAATCCTCTTTCCATGTGCAAATACTGTACATATTTTCTCAAGTGTGGTTTATCCTTTCACTGTCTTTATTCTGTGCTGGTGAATGAGCTATGTTTTTTTTTTAAATAAGGTTTTATTTATCTTTTTAGAGATGGGCAATGGAGGGAGAAAGAGAGGAAATGAAACATTGAGGTGAGAGAGAAACATGATTGGTTGCCCCTTGTGTGCCTCAAGGGATCGAACCCACAACATGGTGATGTGCCCTGACTGGGAATCAACTGGTGACATTTTTCTCTAACTGATGATGCCCAACCTACTGAGCCACACCTGCTAGGGCTGGTGAATGAGCTTTTAATGTTATTAGAATTGAGTTGCTTCTTTCCACACTTTCTTTTACACTCCCGAGTTCTATTTTAGTTTTTAAAGATTTTATTTCTTTATTTTTATGGAGAGGGGAAGGGAGGGAGAAAGAGAGGGAGGAAACATCAATATGTGGCTGCCTGTTTTACACCCCCAACTGGGGACCTGGCCAGCAACTAGGCATGTCCCCTGACTGGGAATCAAACCTGGGACCCTGTGGTTCGCAGGCTGGTTGGTGCTCAACCCACTGAGCCACACACCAACTAGGGCCTGAGTTCTATTGATTTTTAATAAAATTGCCATTAATTTAAGAAGAACATGTCTTTAGCATATCACACCTATTTTTCAACAGCATTATTTGAACTATAATTTAAATATCATAAAGTTTACCTGTGTAATGTAACTGTATTTTGTTCATTTACAGAATTGATTCCATATTCTCATTTGAAACATTTTTATCACCCTAAAAAGAAGCCATGTGTCTACTGGTAGTCACTCCTGATCTAGTCCTTCACCCCACCCCCACCCTACTGATGCTTCATGTATTTCCTGTCTCTATAGATTGGCTTCTGTACATGATCTTTGTACAGAACACTTATCTGTGATCTTTGTTAAGTCTGGTAATAATGTATTTATGGGTCCTTGATTTTGTGCCATGAATTAGAACTTTGTTCCTCTTATTGCCAATTATATTCTATTGCCTGAATAGTCCCACATTTTGCTTATTCTAGTCACTTGGTGGACTTTTCAGTTGTTTCCACTTTTTGGCTGCTATGAATCACGCTGCTGTGAATCTCTGCATATTAGTTTTTGTGTTGATGTTGTTCACTTCTCCTGAGCCTGTTGGCACCTAAAAGTGGAATGGCTGTGATATGTGATAACCATACCCATCAGTTTAAGGACCCATCACCAGGCTGTCTCCCTAAGTGGCTTTAACGCTTTACTTCCCATAAACCATGTGTGAGGGTTCCTCATATTCTTGTCCACACTGGTCTGTCTTCATTGCCATCCTAGTGGGGTGGGCAGCTATCTCAGTTTTGATTTGCATTTTCCTGAGAACTAACTAATGTCTAGCATCTTTCATGTGCTGATTGGCTGTTTGTATTTCTTCTTTGGAAAGATGTCTACTCACATTGTTTGCTCATTATTTAGTTGAATTATTGGTCTTTATATTATTTTTATTTTTATTGTTCTCATATGAGTTTTTAAAATATATTTAGAATAGAAGGCTCATATCTGGCGTGTGGTTGGCAAAGCCTAGTTCCAAAACTCCAGTCGAAGTGACATTTTTATTGTAATTGATGTTTTGGAGATTTTTTTCTTTAAATTTTTAGAATATATTTTTACCTTCAGCAATCTCTGATTCTTTTTATAATTGCTGGCTCTTTCATGAATTCAGTGTCATTTAATATTGCTTTAAGATAGTAATTAGGTGTGTTCTTTTCTCTTCTTTGAAGTGACACTTGGCTCTCTTAACTTCAGATAACCTCAGTGATTCTTCTTTGGGTGGTTATTTTCCTTAAATTCAGGCACTCCCTTGTTTGCCTGAGAGGCTCTGCTGGCCTGCCAGAATCTTCAGGAACCTGGCCCTCCTCTTACCTGACAGGTGTGCCAGGCCCTGGGCCCTGGTTGGTGTCAATGATGACAGAGAGTATCTGCCTCATCCTGGAAGGGGTCGTGTCTCTATCTTTGTCATATATGAGGTAACTAGATCAGGCTCCTGGATGCTGTTGACATTCAAGGTGAGAACGGTTAAGAGCAAGCAGCACAGGAAATGTCAGTGTTCATGACATGCTGACATTGTAGTTTCAGGTCCTGAAGCTCACAAGGAAATAACTTGTGAACTAGCCAAGTGTCCATTTCCATGTTATCTGAATGATAGTTTTATTTTCCAGTCTTTAGCTTACTGTAAAATCTGCTCCATCTCATTAGAAATAATTCTTTTAAATTATGTGTATATAAATTTATATTGGTTGTTGTAAAACTTTGCTTCAGGGTTCCAAGCACTTACCACCACTGAGGGCATTGCATTTGGTCTGCTTGCTTATTGTCATTTCCCATGAGAATGTGAGCTCAGGTGTCCGAGGAATTGAGTCCGGGTCTGTGTCAGCCTGCCCCATTTTCCCACACGTATTGGTAAAGTGGTACCTTATTGAATTGAATACGTGTGATGTTTTAGAACTCAGTGGTCTTTGTGGATGTGGCTGTGAACTTCACTCAGGAAGGGTGGGCTTTGCACTTCACTCAGGAAGGGTGGGCTTTGCTGGATCATTCTCAAAGGAAGCTCTATAGGGAAGTGATGCTGGAGACCTGCGGGAACCTGGCCTCAGCGGGTAAGCATCATCCCTTCACTTAGATTGTAGGGAAGACTTACTTCCTATAATTTGTATTTCTTATTGGAGCCAGGGAATGAAAATATGTTGAAAAAGGACAGATACAATTCAAGCCTTCATGTACCTTACCTAGAGTCAAATAGCTTTTCCATGGTAAAGTTTTATGTATTAACTTGACTTTTTATTTCTCTTGAATAAAAGTCTGAGGGTTTTTTGTTTGTTTGTTTTTGAAATAAGGATTTCATTTATTATTTTTAGAGAGAAGGGAAGGGAGAGAGGCAGAGAGGGAGAGAGACATCAATGTATGGTTGCCTTTCACCTGCCTCCAGCTGCGGACCTGGCTGGAGACCTGGCTTGCAACCTGGTTATGTGCCCTGGCTGGGGAATCAGCCCAGGGACCTTTAGGTTTGCAGGCCAATGCCTTATCCACTGTGCCACAAGCCAGGGCCAAAGTCTGAGGTTTTTAAACTTTATAAGTGTGACCATAGTTTCTTCAGTTCGTTATGAGACAATAGAAGAAGCTTCATGGTTTTCACCCCTGAGAACATTACACTGTGGTTAGTATATGTTTGACATGGTAATCTTGCTGCAAAATAAACCCATACTTACCCATCATCAAAAGCCTTGAAAAATCATAGCACTGGCCCATCTCCTGGAATGTTTGTTGCCTTCCATCCTTTCTCGTGATGAGCTTTGCTCTAGGGCCTTGGTGGCCATGGACACCAGGAGAGCAACAACCCCCAGGAGAAACAGATTCCAGACAAGGGACTGATATTTGGACATATCCCTTAGAAACATTATTCAGTCTTTGTTTGAGAAAGGTGACACTTGTCATTTACCTGGCCTCCCTGTTAGAATTTTCTTTATCCTCACACACTTGGGAAGACTTCCTGTATCTCTTCTTGTAAAGGGAACATTTGGGCACATACATTTTGCCTGTTTCCTTCCAATTTTGCTTCTATGGAAATATTGACCTCAAATTCAGTCTCCATGGCCATGGCCAGGTGGATCAGCTGGTTGGAGCGTTGTCCCATACACCAGAAGGTTGCAGGTTTGATCCCAGGTCAGGGCATATACCTAGATTGTGGATTGAATCCCCAGTTGGGGCGCAAATGGGAGTCAATCAATTGGTGTTTCTCCCTCACATCAATGTCTCGCTCTCTATCTCCCATCCATAAAAACATATCCTTGGCTGAGGATTTTAAAAAATCAGTTTCCATTTCTTTTGAAGTATTTTTTAGTGAACAGACTGCCATTTTGATCCATTTTCCCTAATAGTGCCAAAGTCTCAAATAGCTGAGGTCTCAGATTATTTCTTTCCTTATATCCATTCTTCCTTATAGAATTAATTTACACATTTTGGGATCAGTACATGAAAATAAATTCACATGGGGTTTATTTTCTTTTCTCCCCAAGAAAATAAATTACAGGCTTTAGAGATATTGCAGATTTGGTTCCAGACTACTGTAAGAAAGCCAGTATCACAATAAAATGAGTCACACAAATATTTTGGTTTCATAGTGTATATAAATGTTAAGTTTATACTATACTGTAGCCTATTAAGTATGCAATGGTATTCTGTCTAAAAAAAGCCTGAATGCCTCAGTTAAAAATACTTTACTGCTACCAACTACTGACCACTATATCTGAGCCTCCAGCAAGTCCCATCTTTTTGCTGATGGAGGGTCTTACCTTCGGTTTGTAGAAAAGGCAGGATCTGTCTAGCACAATCAAGCGAAGTGCAATGAGTTGTGATATGCCTACGTGCTGTCCATTGTCACAGCTTGTTTCACTCAAGTCAAAACCAGTGGATCAAGCCTTTGGTGAGGAATCTTGGAGACTGAGCTAGCCAATGAAGACAGTATAGTAAGATACACAAGAAATGATTCCTGCTCTGTTTTTGGAGAACTTTGGACATTTGAGAATGTTGGAGATCGATACCAAACCCAGGAGAGGTGTCTGAGGTGAGCAGTGCTCCCACAGGAAGAAGGATGTTTGGGGCAGAGTATTAGACTAACTTGAAATTAATGAAAAAGCATAAACCTAGCTAAATAATTGCAGACTTAGAGAATGATCACCAGACAATATTTTCATAAACATGATGTAGATAAAATCTGCAGAATTCAGTTGGAAACAATGATCAGGAAACCCCCAGATATAAGAAATGTTGGACTAATATTATTGTTCCCTTTGAGCTCAGACAGTGAAGAAAGCTTGTTCCACCCTGTAACAGTACAGACGGTACAGAAAACATACCCAGTTGTTGAAAATGGTAAATATATAATCATAGTGATCATTAACAACCATCTGTAAATTATGAATAGAGAAATTCCTTATAATTATATACCAAATCATGTGCTATTTCTTTTGAACAGAAGTCATGTCCTAGAGACTCCCTGTGAAACTAGTGACGCTAATCAATGTGGAGACACCCTGAACCAGATCCCAGATCTTCCTGTGGAGGAGGGACAACCACCCAGAGTTAAACCCTACGAATGCACTAAGTGTGGAAGAGCCTGCATGAATCAGCAAAGCTCTCCCACTGGACATGAACCGCATCCATGTGAGGAATGTGGACAAACCTGCAGGTGTGTCTCGTGTCTAAGCACTTGTGTGGAACCAGACCACGTGGAGAAACCCTATCAGAGTCAGGATACTGGGAGAGCATCTGAGAGAGATGTGCAGAGTCTCAGTAATAAAAACTCCATTGAGTGTAAGAAATGTGGGAAAGCTTTCACTTGCTACTCATCCTTTCAGGGACATGTGAGAGGTCACTGTGGACAGAAAATCCACATGTGTAAAGTGTGTGGGAAAACCTTTATATTTGGGTGCCACCTTAGACGACATGTAAGAACTTACACTGGAGAGAAGACCTATGAATGTAAGGAATGTGGGAAAGGCTTTGGCTATAACTCCAAGCTACGAGAACACGTGAGAATGCACACGGGGGAGAAACCCTATGAATGTGAGCACTGTGGAAAAGCCTTCCGATTTCACGCCTATCTTCGAGAACACATGGGGACACACACTGGAGACAGACCTTATAAATGTCAGCAGTGTGGCAAAGCCTTCCGGCACCTGTCCTCCCTGCAGTCACATGTGAGGACACACACTGGGGAGAAATTGTATGAGTGTAAGGAATGTGGGAGGAGTTTCCGTTGTCCCAAATACTTTAGAAAACTTGTGAAAACACACAGTGGAAGGAAATGTTATGAATGCACCGAATGCAGGAAAGCCTTCGATTGTTCCTTATCCCTTCGTGAGCATGTGAGAACACACAGTGGAGAGAAGCCCTATGAACATACAGAGCGTAGGAAAGCATTTAGGTGTCCCTCATCCCTGCAAAGACACTCGTGAACGCACACTGGGGAGAAACTCTATGAATGTCAGAAATGTGATGAAGCCTTCAGGTATTATGCATCCTTGCAAAGACATGGAAGGGTACACACTAGACAGAAACTCTGAATACAGGGACTCTTTTTTTCCTTGAAACTTTGTGAGGGAACACTGGAGAGAAACTGTCTGAGTGCAAAGTAGGTGGGATATTTTTACATCTTCACTATTGTTGTGCATGAAAACTCAGGGAAGTACAGAAATCTTTTGTTACAAATATGGTTTTCCTCATAAGTGCCTCACCTTGAAGAGGTGCCTGTGTATGTTCATTTCTAGTTCATGTTACTGATATGAACAGTTAGGATATAATTACTCCTTTCTCTATCCCCTTCATATGTACTACGTATATTTTGCCATATTTTACTTTAATTAATTATACAGTTATACAAACTTGTCTCACTTCCATTATAATGTCTTTTGACTCAGGGGTGATAAGTGGTTTTTCTTTTTTTTCTTTTTCCCTTTTTCATATGTAACTTGATATATTTTAGATAAAAGCTTTTTGATACTTTCTATTATGTTCCTAGTATGCGATCATGATATGAGTTCCATATTGTTGAAGTTTCTTTTCTGGTTCACTGCTGCAGATACTGGAGTTTTCTGACTCAATCTCTATGCTCCCCTTCAGTCTTTAATACAATTCTAAAAGACGTATCTTCCACATTTGTTGCTACTGGATGCCATACCTGAAATTAATTGTTGTGGAAAGATCTTGGAAGAGAACAGTCCCATCTGCTTATATTTATCATTTGACCTCTGCCCATTATCTTTGATCTTGGCTGGAAACTGGAATCAATGCATTCAGTTAAAAAGAGGTTGTGGCATGAAGATAAAAGCTCATGTCCAGATGCTTCCACTGAACTGTGTGTTCAGCTTGGATGAGGTGGGAAACCACACCCCTGTTTATGGTTCTGGGCTAAAGGTCATGAGGAGAAGAAGATGCACAATGTTTGAAAGGCGGAAGTGAAGAAGCCATGACTCTCAGATCTTCTATGCCATCAGCAGAACAGAGATATGGGAACCCAGCATGCCTGAGACACAGAGCATTCTTCTGACTTCTTGCTCTGCCCGTCTGGAACAACCCCAACCCAACACATTTGACATTAGTTCCCTCCTAGGCAGAAAATTCTGTAGACTGTTTCCTAGGGTTCCCCATCATAGACCCTTTTGGGTTTCAGGCTCACATTGTAGCTCTTTGGTGTCCGTATTATTGCTGTTAGAGGCCCTACTGGTTGGTTATTCAGATATATGCAATACAGGACAATACTTTAGTCCACCGGGACTGCTTGGGGGTAATAGGATGGGAACTCCATTCAGTGTCATGTTCTTTTCCTAGTCTTATATGTCATCATTTTTGAAGTGTGACTCCTAGTTATTTAACAAGGGTATTTATACATGGTATTCAGCTTCTCCAACCCACCTATGGCGGCAATCTGGTTGGTGTGGCTACAGAGGAAAGTGTGGGTTGGACCAGATGCAGTGCCCACACAAACCCCAGCTCATTTAGAACCCTCACTTGCAAAGTGAGGCCCGATATGTCCATTTACCCATCTCGCACCAGATGGGAAATCTGGTTCCCTTTTTTTTTTTTTTTTTTTTTTTAGATTTTATTTATTTTTAGAGAGAGGGAAAGGGAGAGAGAAAGAAAGGGAGAGAAACATCAATGTGTAGTTGCCTGTCACACACCGCCAACTGGTGTGTGATGGCCTGCAACTTAGGTATATGCGCTGACTGGGAAGTGATCTGGTGAACTTTCGGTTCTCAGGCTGGCACGCAGTCCACTGGGTCAGGGTGGAATTCTGGTTCTTGTACTAAGACTGCTTTGGCAGTTGTCTAGCATAGTGATTTTCAACCTTTTTCATCTCATGGCACACGTAAGCTAATTACTAAGGCCACAGCACAGCAAAAATACATATATTTTTTGCTGATCTGACAAAAAATAGGTATAATTTTGATTCATTCACACTAGACAGCTATTGTTCTGTTGGCTGTTGTCACATTTTTATTTGACAATCTAAGGGAAAAGAGGTCAGTGCCCCTGACTAAACAGTCAGGTATTGCATGTTTTAAAAATTCTTACTCCCCCACCAAAAATAAAACTTCTTACAGCACACCAGTGTGCCTCTTGTGGTACACTGTTAAAAGTTGCTGGTCTAGGGTGTTGTTAAGAACACATAGTAGGCCCTGGCCGCGTAGCTCAGCTGGTTAGTGTTGTCCAGATATGTCAGGTTCTATTCCCAGTCAGAGCACATACAAGAATAAACCAATGAACACATAAATAAGAGGAACAACAAATAGTTCTCTTTCCCTCTTTAAAAAAGAAGACCCAATAAATGGTGTTACTGTGTTAGTCAAGTCAAGTTCAAAGGCAGTTGGAAAAGAAAAAAAAAGGGCAGTTGGCATCCGTGGCAATATGATATCTTATGTGGGCACCTCAGTGGCCACCCTTTCTATGACCCAATCTGCTGTACCTACTGAAGGGTTGGCTGCTAGGCTCATACCCATCTGCTTCCTGATGGCTGGAGCATCAGTGCCTTATGAGTCAGGATGTGGAAGAGTGAGGACTGCCTCAGGCTCTTGCAGGTAAACCTAAATGTGTCCCCAAATACCCTGACTCCAGAAGTCACACTCAGGATCATCCACCCCTCCGCTTCCCATTGGATTGATCCCTTTAAACCCGCCCAGATGTCAGTGCAAAGGGTGAGTTTCCAGAGCTCTTAAATCAGTAGCCAGACAGCTCCGCCTTCTGCTCAGTGAATGCTGTGGTTCATTCCTTTGTGAGAGGCTCCACCTGGAGGGCCAGTGGGGACACTACTAGGACCTCTTCCTTGGTGGGCATATGTCAGGTCCTTGTCCCCTCCAGAGCTGGGACCTATCCAAAGGATACTTTTACTGTCTGTCTCCTGTTGTCTCTGCCACAGTGCGTGGCCCATACCTTGAGTCACAGACAAGTGGAATAGTAGCCCTGTTTGCGAGCTGGCTAGAGCTTTAATCAGCTTCACCAGTATTGCTTTTCTTCTCAAAGGAGGCTTGTTACTCTTTGATCCCTTGTTCTGTGTGTGTGTATGTTTACTGGGTGACATAAGGGACAGAGGTGCTGAGCCAGGGGAATAAAAGTCTTCATAAGCCCCAAATATGTCAAGGCTTGCACCTCTTCCACATTCTCAGGAACTAGACTGGCTTGCACCTTATCAAGCACATCTGGGGCAGCACGCATCTCACCTGCTCAAGGACATCTGAACCTCACCGTGGTGCCTGGGCCTTGAATTTTCTGTAGGTTCATAGCCCTTCTCCCTCCCAGATGTTTTAGCAGAGTATGTAGCATCCTGCAGCAGAGGTCTGTCTTTGGGTATTGATAGGACCTCTTCAATATTCTGTGCCCTTGTAGTGATGTGGGCAAGATCAGGACAGGCCTGGGACTACCACCCCAGGGCACATTGTGGGCTGCACAGGAAGCCTTAGGGAATCACCTGAAGGGTGTATTATTGTCCCTTCCAGGCGAAGGCAAATTGACCTTAGTTGAATCAGAAGCCTGGACTTGTCAAAGTCTTCTCCATAAATCTCCCTGAAGATGGAGCACTGCTGCAGAAACATCTCTTACCTCACATCAGAGTAAAACAGTAACTGTACAAATAAAAAAGACTTAGGAGCGGCCAAGATGAGGCCATTATAGTGCAGCTGACAAGGAAATTTAGTTATTCTGTAATATACAGCTTTCAATTTTGATAACATACTAGGACATAACAGATTTTTAGAAACTTCATACGGTATACCCTAAAGAGAGTTTAGCATAACTTTTAGTGTTAAAAAACATAATTTTAATAAATTTTTACCTTACATAGGAGCACACTAAAATACACCATGTTCTCTTAGTTATGGGACTAAGAGCAGGGGAAATTCAGATGGGCTACAGTACCTTGAAACTGCAAGAAACTGCAAGAGTTCCAACCCATATGTTAGCATTTACATACTTAGGAGTGGTTATGTTGATGAATGTTGATGACTTAAAAATAATACCAGTCAGGAATTAGATATGGAGAGGGGATGGGAAAGAACAGTTTTGTGTCTGTGGTGGGGGGGTGGGGGGAAGAACTCTTGTCAAGACAGAAAAAAAGTTACTGAATATAAAATTAAAGGCTTAAAGGTGCTCCCATAGCAAATACTTGATGGATGAAAATAAGAATCAGTAATTGAGGATTTGTGGCTCTCAAATGAAGTAGTAAGCTGGTAGTTTGAGAGTTCCTCATCAGGTCTATAAGGAAGACATAAATGCCTCGGCAAATCTGAAATGATTATCAGGTGGGTGTTCCCCAATAGCACACGACAATGGTCACACATGACATTTTCAGACAAGAACTAAGAAGAGGGTCATAATCCAAATGCCTTTCACAAATGTGGTATAACGTGAAATTCTTACAAAGTCAGTCACAACTGCTGCTTTGCTGTGACTCATGTACAGTAACTTTCAAACATTGTGGCAAGACATCAATGATTGTCTAGCTAATCAAACAACACAAGCACATTTATTTCAAATTTCTAGGAGGTAAAAAAATGTTAGGTACAGATGCTTTATGCATTCACAGGGCCAGTTTTAATATGCTCCATTCAGCTCTAGCCAGGTAGATCAGTTGGTTAGAGCATCATCCTGCTGCATCCAAGGGTGCAGGTACAACCCCCAGTCAGGGCAGATACAAGAATCAACCAATGAATGCATCAACAAATCTCTCACTCTCAGTTTCTCTTTCTCTCTCCTCTCTCCCCCTGCCCCTTCCCTTCTCTCTCTAAAATTAATAAAATTTTTAAAAAACTTTATCCAGTGATGTCTTAATAAAAATTTGAATCAGTGAAGAATAGCATAATCTCCCTCTTGCCATTCAACTTGTCAGATTGTCAATATCAAAATGAAATGTTTCATCAGTTTTAATTTTTAAATATGACTATCACATTGGGAAAATGAAATAAGCACAGGAAAACAAACTGTACAAAGCCAAAGTAGAATAAAAAAAAATATTTTAGCCCTGGCTGGTAGCACAATGGATAAGGCGCCAACCTGTGAACCCAAAGGTTGCTGGTTTGATTCCCAGTCAGGGCACATACCCAGGTTGTAAGCCAGGTCTCCAGCCAGGTCTGTGGCCGGAGGCAGGTGAAAAGCAACCATACGTTGATGTCTCTCTCCCTCTCCGCCTCTCTACCTACCCCTCTCTCTGGAAATAAGAAATACAATCTTAAAATATATATTTTACTAAAACAAGATTTACAGAATTTTCCAGACAAGCCATACAAAATTGTCACAAGTGTTTCCTTGAAGGGAGGATTCTACATTTGACAGCCAAGTCACAGTGTTATTAGTGAGGGCCATGATGTTTGTTTAATGTTCCCATTTTGGTTCAAGCACCAAAAGTTTGTCCATCTACAGCATCTAAATAGAGTTATGGTCAGAGGGTATATTCGTAGTCTACAAAGAATTGCTTAGCTTTTAACCAATCCAATTAGAGCATCATAAAGAGAGGGAAAGGATCCCATGAAATCAAACTACCTCCCTCAAAAAATAATAAAGGAGAACATCCACACCCTGCAGCTAACCTTGCCAACTACCTTCATTCACAGTGCTTTATACTTCAACCCTGACGGGGAAATGAATAAAAGCAGAGAGGGGCCACGGCTTTTAAACATTTTGCAACAATCCAGATGATACTTCTAGCCTTTCCTCATGCTTTACAACAGTGAATCAGGACAAGGCATGGATTTGGTGATGTGCATTGAAGTGTCAAAGGACTGAGATATCTGTGCTTTTATTCTGTAATGTTTCTAAGACTGCATCCACTAAATGCAAACAAAAAAAGGAAGAAGCCTTGGCACAACAGAAGTGATGCACACTTGATGATCAGATCAATTTAAATAGGATTCATGGCATACAGCCTAGTCCATGCTCTGACTGTTTCTACAACTTGGGCTTTGTTGGTCTTTCACTGCTCCCTGCATTACTTGCTTATTGATCGTCTGGATTGGGAGCACTTAACAAAGCCTGGATGGGTAGCTGAACTGTGTGAATCTGCAGTGCTGGGTGAAAGATATATCCATCTTTCAATATATCTAAACACATTCTTCCCAATTTGCCTATATTAGGATGATAAATTTTGGTTGTGAAATGTACTCTAGGGGCTGCCATCAGGTATTCTTTTGGAAGGAATACTTCAAGCTTAAAAGTCCCTCCCCACACAGTGGGAATCCTGGAAGCCTGCAATGACATGACAATAATGGGTGTTATTCTCACCTCGTCCTGCTTTAATGCTGGTTCTGCCAGCACATGCTGCGTTTCCTTGATCATCCTGTGGGGCAGCCCAGCCATCTTGTCAGATTCCAAGTTTGGCCTCTGGCCTATAGTCTCTAGCTCTGCTCACCTCCCTCACAGCGGAAGCTCAGGCTCTGCATGTGAGGGACGCTGCCATGCCAGCATCACTTCTTCTTTTTTTTTCAAATGTAAGTTTATTGATGTTTTATTACATCCATCCCCTTTTTCCTGCCCTCTGCCCCCTTCCCCACCCACCCACACCCCCAAAGTCAATCCCACTTGTTGTCCATGTCCATGGTTCTTCCATACTAGTTCCTTGACTAAACTGCTCCCCTTCTTTGCCTCCTCCTCTCCCCTCCCCCTCCCCCTCCCCTCTGTCCACTGGAGATTTAGTCATTGTATTCATGTATCTGGTTCTGTTTTACTTATCTGTTTGTTTTGTTCATTATTGTCTTGAAATGGGTGAGATCATATGGTACCTGTCTTTCTCTAAGCATAATACTATCTAGTTCCATCCATGTTGTTGCAAAGGTTAGGAGTTCCTTCTTTCTTTCTGTTGTGTAGTATTCCATTGTGTAAATGTACCAAATCCAATCATCTACTGATGGGCACTTAGGTTGTTTCCAGCACTTGACTATTGTAAATAGCACTGCTATGAACATAGGGGTACATACGTTCTTCTGAATTGGTGTTTCAGGGTTCTTTGGGTATAGTCCTAACAGTGGAATTGCTGGATCAAAAGGCAGTTCCATTTTTAGTTCTTTAAGGAAACCCCATACTGTTTTCCACAGTGGCTGCACCAGCCTGCATTCCCACCAACAATGCATGAGGGTTCCCTTTTCCCCACATCCTCACCAACACTTGTAGTTTGTTGATTTGTTGATGATTGCCATTTTCACAGGGGTGAGGTGGTATCTTATTGCGGTTTTAATTTGCATCTCTCTGATGGCTAGTGATGTTGAGCATTCTTTCAGATGCCTTTGGGCCCTTTGTATGTCTCCCTCAGTGAGTTGTCTCTTCAGGTCCTTTGACCATTTTTTAATTGGGCTGTCTGTCTCCCTGGTTTTGAGTCGCATTAGTTCTTTATATATTTTGGAGATCAAACCCTTGTCTGAGATATCATTGGCAAATATGTTTTCCCATATAGTTGGTTCCCTTTGAATTTTGCTGGTGTTTTCTTTAGCTGAACAGAAACTTTTCAGTTTGATATAGTCCCATTTGTTTATTTGTTCTTTTATTTCCTTTGCCCATGGTGAAGTATCAGTAAACATATTTCTGTGTAGGATATCCAAAATTTTACTGCCTGGATTTTCTCCATGACCTTTATGGTGGCATTGCTTATGTTTAAGTCCTTTATCCATCTTGATTTTATTCTGCTGTATGGTATAAGTTGGTGGTCTAGTTTTATCTTTTTGCATGTCGCTGTCCAGTTCTCCCAACACCACTTGTTGAGAGACTGTTTTTACTCCATTTTATGTTTCTTACCCCTTTGTCGAATATTAATTGACCGTAGAGTCTGGGTTAATTTCTGGGCTCTCTATTCTGTTCCATTGATCTATATGTCAATTCTTACAGCATCACTTTTTATTTGACGATGCTTCCCATGAAATTTAGCAAGTACAGAAAAATTATATAGTTGTTAAAAAACTTAGTTCTTTTGCCATGGCTGGTAGCACAGTGGATAAGGCACCAGCCTTCCTTGTTCGATTTCCAGCCAGGGCACATAACCAGGTTGCAAGCCAGGTCTCCAGCCAGGTCCATAGCTGGAGGCAGGTGAAAGGTAACCACACATCGATGTCTCTCTCCCTCTCTGCCTCTCTCCCTTCCCCTCTCTCTGAAAATAATAAATAACGTCTTTTAAAAAAGAGTTTCCAGGTCCAACTGTAATTTATTTGTTTTATGTGCTTTTTCTTAAATCAGTTAAAGTAGGACTACAACTGCCCATTTCACATTTCACAGTATTACAAAATTCTCTAGGCATACTCAGAAATGGCTCTAAAAGACATTTCCTTGCAGTGTAATGTACACAACTGAGAATTCTGACATCTCACACCTTGGGTATGGAAAGACCCAGTTCTGCACAGAGAGTGGGGCTTTTGGATCTTATCCCAAGAGGGCAAAGAAACTGGAGCCTAGGGTTGAATGAGCTCAAGCCCCAACCTAAGGCAGGAAAGAGGGCCAGGCCTTTGGTGTCAAAGGTCATGAGTCAAAACCAAGCCCAACTTTGTTTTCATGCTGTGATGTCACCATTGAGTGTCTTTGTTCTTGAACAACACACAAAGCCAAAGTGAACTCACTACCAGGACAATCCCTGAAACCACAAGTGATCAGGCATGTTCTTGATGCAGGAACTCAAGAGTTGCAAAATTTTTGGTTTTAAGTTCTAGTTAATAAGCTTAATAATTAATGCATGTAAAATGCTATTGTTCCAGGAACTGCAGGTATGACTCACCCTGACTCCAGGAGCCCACAAGCAGGTCTACTTTTTTGCCCCTGGAGCATTGCAAGCAATCAAGATGGAACCTGAGCCACTGTGTTCCAGGGAGAGACTTCCTTGTCCGCTCCCAGGACACAGATAAAGAATCACTAGGCAACAGATGAAAGGATGCTAGGAAAATTGCCAGACTGTAGTTTTTATCTGGTTAACCTTTTCCCTGAATTCCAAAGCCTTTGCCTACACTTTTCTTCTCCTTATGAAAAGGTCAGCTTGAATGAAATGTAGGACTGTCTTTTAGGATACGTAACCAACCCACGGTCTTTTCAGATTGCTGACCATCTGAATAAAATGCTCATAAAGATTAAATCCTTATCTCCCTGGCTAATGGCTCAATGGAAAGGTGCCAGGCTTCAAACCCAAAGGTCGCTGGTTCGATTCCCCAGTCAGGGCACATAACCAGGTTGCAAGCCAGGTCTCCAGCCAGGTCTCCAGCTGGAGGCAGGTGAAAGGCAACCATACATTGATGTTTCTCTCCCTCTTTGCCTTCCTCCTTTCCCCTCTCTAAAAATAATAAATAAAATCTTAAAAAAAAAAAGTAAATCCTTATCCCTACTTACTGCTTCTGGTAGTGACAGGCAACAACAACTCTGACTTTGCCGGTTTTCTGACTAAGCCGAGTCTAGACAAGGGACCGCAGGCGAGACAACCACGTCAGTACTTCTCATTACAGGTGGAGAGCAACCTCCAGGTGAGCTATTTCAGCTCTGATCCCAGTGTGGGGCGGCGGGAAGTCAGGCAGGGGAGGGTTGAGGCTGACAACCCCGGTTTCCCTCCAGCTGGGTTAGTGACCTTCCCCCGCCCAGCACTCAAGCTCAGGTCTGTAACGCTGTTCAATGAGACCACAGGGCGGGGTTACGGGTAACAACTTGGGCAGGGTGGTCCGCAGAGTTGTTTATGGAGACGCTGGTAACGTCGCCCAATCAGCGTCCCCGGCAGGAGGAGTGCCTGGCCCAATGTCCATTTAGGGCGAACCGTCTGGACAACCGGCCAATCCCGGCCTTGGGCGGGCGGGTTCGCAGCTGCGTGAACGGCTCCGTCGGGCTTTTGTGGTGCAGGTGCGGTGGAGGTGGCGCGGAGGGCGCCTGGAACGGAGCGACACTTATGGTGAGTTTGGGGACCCCGGTGGTAGTTGGGGGACGGGGATGTTGGGGAGGGAGCTGTAGGAAGGGAGGTATTGATTCGAACCTTCCTGAACGGGCTGTAAGCGGCGGGAAGGTGGGGTGGCGGCCTCCTTGAGCCCCACGGGGCTTCGACCCGAGTCCTGGGCTCGGCTGGGCGTCGAGGGAGGGAGAGCGGGACCGGCGGTGGGGGTCGAGAGCCGAGGGGGTGTTGCACGCGGCGTGGGGGTCTCGATCCAGACGAGGATAAGGAGACTTGGCCAGAAAGCCTGCTGCAGTAGGGAACAATTCTCGGATCTCAGAGCGGCGCCCGCGTCTCACATGAGACAGAAAAGGCCTTTTCCCCCCGGTGGAAGGAGGGTGAGCAGGAAGCCTGGGTGATCGTAGCCGCTCTCCCTGTGGTCAGCGCGTTCCCGGCCCCGGCAGCGGGATCTTCTCCACCTCAGTGTTTGTTCAGACGCGGGGGTAGGGTGGGGTGTGTGGGGGAAGCAATGCCTGGGCCTGTGGGGAGGACAGGATCCTGAATAAAGTTTGGGTGTGAAATGGGCAATTGTCCATTAGTCAAGCCTGTAAGAAATGAAGAATCCGAACTTTCCCAAGAGTGACTTTCGAAAGAATTACTGCAAGGGGTGGGGAGAAGGGACTGTGCACTAGGGGCAGGGGCTGTGCGGTAGGGAGAATGCCCAGACCGTACCATCTCTTAGCATCTCAAGAGTTAGGCCAAATGGCTTTGCTCCTCTCTCTCTCTCTCTCTCTCTCTCTCTCTCTCTCTCTCTC
>PVIW01004684.1:9886-125620 GCA_004026585.1 Noctilio leporinus | reverse complement strand
GTCCTCTGCTTCCTCTAGCCTACTGTTGATTCCTTCTACTGTATTCTTCAATTCAGAAATTGTATTCTTCATTTCCTGCTGGCACTTATTGATAGTTTCCATGTCCTTTTTCATGCTGTTGTAGTTCTCAGTAAGTTCCTTGTAACTTCCCTGGAGTTCTTTGTAATTTCCCTGGAGTTGTTTGTAGTTCTCCTGGAGTAGTTTACAGTTTTCTTTGATGTGGCTGAGCTCACTGAGCTTCTCTATCATCATTCTTTTGAATTCGTTATCTGATATTCCAGGTGCCTCTGTTTCATTTTGTGTTTCTGGGGATTCCTCCTTTCCTTTTGGTGATGGACTGATTCTTTTTTTCCCCATTTTGGGTGTCTGTTCTTGCTTGCTCTTTATTTATTTATGTTCTTTCCTTGGGTTAACTTGCTTTGCTTCCTTGCCTTAGTTGCACACCCTTCTGTGATAGGAGATTTGTGGAGTTCAGTGTTGCCGTCTCCCAGATTTTCTCCACTTGCTGTTCTTGGTGTGTCCTTTATTTGGGCTGTCTGGTTGTATTCTGGGCCTGTGGGCTTTTAGCAGAAACAAAAACAAAAACAAAAACAAATAACCAAAAAAAAACACCAAACCACACACAAAAAAAAATGCAAAAGGAAAAAAGAAATAAAAACGATAATAATAATAGTAAGAAAGGGTTCAGATGGCTGTTCACCCTTAATAATCCCTGACTGGTCCAGATGGAGCCTGGACCTGAGGGCTTTTAGCAGAGGGAAAAAAAAGAAAGAAAAAAAGGGAGAAAGTCACAAGAGAAAGAGAAATCAATATTAATAAAGAAAAGGTTTAGGTGTCTGTTCACCCTTTATGGTCTCTATTTGGTCCATGTGGAGCCAGGACCAGTGGGTTTTATCAGGGAGAAAAGAAAGGAGAAAGAAAGTAAGAGAAAAAAAAAAAGGAGGGGGGGAGAAAGTCACAAGACAAAGAGAAATCAATATTAATAAAGAAAGGTTTTAGCTGTGTGTTCCCCCTTTATGATTTCCGATTGGTCCAGGTGGAGCCAGAACCTGTGGGCTTTACCAGGAAGAAAAGGAAAAGAAAAAAGAGGAAGGAAGAAAAGAATAAAGAAAGGGTTTAGAAAGGCTGGGGAAGGGAGGAATACTTAGATTGAGGACTGGGAATGCGTTATAGCCACAGAGTGAGTAGACTTTAATTCGAGAGTAGGGGGAGGGTGTTGAGTATTTAGGTGGATTGAGGTATGGGGGGGATTAAGAATATGTGAGAAGTAACTTTTGCAAAGGATATGTTGGGGATTAATAGTTCATATTGCTCTCGGTATAACTCAGGTGCTTGAGATTGGCAGCAATCCCTTTCCTGAGGCTGCCTCTTTTTCTTGGTCAGGACTTTACAATCTATAGTCTATATTCTAGTTGGTCTTGGCACGTGGCAGGGCCTCTGATTATCACAGTCAGGGCTGATTCTGAGTGCCTGCCCCCAGGTAGGCTGGCCCTTCCATAGCCTGGCTGGGTGTTAGGGCTGCCGGTCTTCTGAACCCACAGGGTGCCCCCTCCCACTCCTGGCGGAGGTTCCTGCACAGGACGAGCACCCAGCACTTCTGCAGGGCAGCCCATAACTTTGCCAGTCCCTGTGACGACGGGCCCCGCCCCCGCAGTTCAGGGAGGAGGCCGCCCCTGTCTGTCAACACTGTCTGGGGTCCGCCCTACACTGTCCCGCCCTTCCGGGGCAGGCACCACTCCTCCAAGCCAACCAGCTCTCCGAGGAGACCTTTACGCGGCCTCTGTGGTGAGCCCCTCCCAGGCGTGGGCGGTGCGACCTTTGTCTCCGGGAATGGCGGGTCAGTTGCCCCCGCTACTAGTTCCAGGCTCGCTGGCTCGCTGTTTGGAGTTTCCGTGGAGCATGGGGGCCTATGTGATTGCGCAGGGCTGGGCCTCCCCCCTCGCAGGGGCTTCTAGCTGCTGTTTCCCTGGTGGCCCAGCAGCACCATTTTCGGCCCTCTTGCCGCCCCAGCTGGTGCACTTCCCGCTCCCCCACTCTGGCTTCCTGCAGGACTCTTCTCCTCCTCCTCTAGCCCCGCTCAGAGCCTCCTCTCCCTGTTGCTGGAGTGAGTCTCTCACACAGTCCCTCCCCTGCAGGAGTTCAATTCTGCATTCCCTTCGGTGTTTGCCCTCGCTGCCCGCACTTCACTGTTGAGACTTCCAGTCGCCAGGGAGCCTGGAGCTGGCCTCAGTCAAACGCACCCCTCTGGGCAGAGCCACCACTGCCCAGAGCCAACCTTGGCCCGCCGGCCGGTCGGTCGGGAATGCCTCACCTACTGTCCTGCTGTCCTCCTCTGCCTCTGGGCTGTGCTCCCCTGTGTCCAGATGCTGCCCGTTCCAATTCCTAGGGTGCTGAAGATGTCTCACGCTCCCTATCTTGTCCTCTAGCTGCTTTGGTACTTGAGAATACCATCAACACTGCTCTCTACTCTGTCACCATCTTCCCGATCTCCAGATAACTCAACTTTTAAAAAGGCACATATTTGCTCTGGCTGGTGTGGCTGAGTGGATTTGTGCCAGCCTGCAAACCCAAAGGTCACTGGTTTGATTCCCAGCTAGGGCACATAATCAGGTTACAAGCCAGGTCTCCAGCCAGGTCCATAGCTGGAGGCAGGTGAAAGGCAACCAGATATTGATGCTCCTCTCCCTTTCTTCCTCCCTCCCTGCCCTTCTCTCTGAAAATAGTGAATAGAATCTTTGGGGGAAAAATAGGCATGTATTTCAATGGACTTGTCTTCAAAGAAGATAATCAAATGGCCAATGAGCACATAAAACAATGCTTACCATCATTAGTCATCAGGAAAATACCAATACAAATCACAACTATGTCATATCCATTAGGATAGCTATATCAAAAAAGAAAAAGAAAAAGAAAAAAGAAAGAAAGAAAAGATGGACAATAACAAGTGTTGGTGAGGATGTGAAAAGACCTGAACCTTCATACATGGCTGGCAGGAATGTAAATGGTATAAATAGTTTGGAAAACACATTGGCCGTTCAAAAGTTTAAACATAGAGTAACCAAATGACTCAGCAATTCCACCCTTAAGTATACAGGGTGCACATAATCAATTGGCAATAACTTTGCATCTTCTTATTTCACATGCTTATTAATTTTGAAAAATTATGTTTCTAAGGTTATGATTTAACATCATTGTTTCAGGTATAAAGTATTAAATTCTGAAAGCAACAATCATATTGAAGGAATACAATGTTAGAGCAACCATAGTTTCTGGACTGTGTGCAGGGTAAACTGCTAAGGAAATTGTGGACTTCAATAACATCTCTTTATGTACAGTTTACAACATGAAGAAGGTGTATGATACTGATCCTGATGTCACCACACCAACAAGGAAAACGTGTAAGGTATCCAAGGATCACACAAATCCAATACTATACACAGAATCCAGCAGATCATCAGTGAAGATCCAGGATGTTTACCTTGATGTTTTGAGAGAAGTAGTTGTACCATGGATGAAGCAAGTTGCAAATGGATGTCATTTTATCTTCCAACAAGATGGTGCACCAGCACATAATGCCAAATGCAAGAATTTCTTAATGTCAATGTTCCTGAATTCTGGGCAAAGGAAATCTGGCAACCTAGTTCACCAGATGCAAATCCTTGAGTCTATTATGTATGCAGCATTTGTGAGAGAGAAGTTAATAAACAACCTCATTCCAATAAAGAGGCTTTTAAAGCTAAGATTGAAAATATGATGATGTCCATGGATAAAGAAAAGTTAATTAAAGCGTGCTTAAGATTCTGAAGTTGAATTGAGTCTATTATTGCAACAAAAGGAGGGTATTTTGAACAATTTAACAAATAATGACTATGTTTATATATTTACATATAAGAATAAATTTATTTCAAAATATAACACTTTTGTGGTATGTTGATTATTTTACTAAAATTTTGCCACTTTATCACATGCACCCTGTATGTTCAAAAGAAATGAAACCATTATGTGTATCCAAAATCGTATGCACAACTTATCATAGTAGCATTATTTATAATAGCCACAAAGTGGAAATAACCCAAATGCTTATCAAATAATGACTGGGTAAATAATGTAGAATATTTATACAAAGGACTATTACTTGACAATATAAAGGAACAAAGTATAGCATGATGAACATTATAATAATTATGCTAAGCAAAAGAAGCCATTTATAAAAGACTACATGTATGATATAACAATTATGTAAAGTGTCCAGGTTAGGCAAATCTACAGAGACAAAAAATAGATTAGTAGTTGCCTAGTGTTGGGAATGTAGTATGAAGGAATAGGGAGTGACTGTTGATGTGAAACAAAAAGGTATGGCATTTTTTGCTTCGGGGGTGGGGGGGTAGGACAAAAATTTTCTAATACTAGATTGTTTTGAAGTTGCATAATGCTATGACTATACTAAAAGTTGATTACATATTTCTAACCAGTAGTTTGCATTGCTATGTTAATTATATCTCAATAAAGCTGGAGTATTTGCATTTTTCTGATTTAATCATTATTGTTCAAATATATTTTATTGATTATGCTATTATAGTTGTCCCAATTTTTCCCTTTTCCCCCACTTCACCTGATACCCCTTTCCCTCTAGCAATAGTTCGTGTCCATGGTCACGCATGTAAGTTCTTTGGCTTCACCCTTTCCTATACTATTCTTAATATGCCCTTGTCTATTTTGTACCTACCAATTATTCTTCTTAGTCCATGCTCCTTTTCCCCCATTCTCCCCTTCCCTCTCTAGCTGATAACCCTCCAAATGATCTCCATATTGATGATTCTGTCCCTGTTCTGCTAGTTTGCTTACTTTGATTTTTAGATTCAGTTGTTGATAGTTGTGAATTTGTTGCCTTTTTAATGTTCATACTTTTTATCTTCTTCTTCTTAAATAAGTCCTTTTAACATTTCATGTAATAGAGGCTTGGTGATGATGAACTCCTTTAGCTTTACCTTGTCTGGGAAGCACTTCATCTGCATTTCTATTTTAAATGATAGCTTTGATGGATAATCTTCGTTTTAGGTTCTTCCTTTTTATCACTATGAGTACTTCTTTCCAGTCCCTTCTTACCTCAAAGTTTCTTTTGAGAAATCAACTGATAGTTTTATGGGAACTCCTTTGTCAGTAACTCTCTGCTTTTCTCTTGCTACTTTTAAGATTCTATCTTTTTTCATTGTATTGTTATTTAATTACAGTTGTTCCAATTTTTGCCCTGTTGCTCTCCTCTATCCCACCCACCCACATTCTGCTCCCACTAAGATTCTCTCTTTATCTTTAACTTTGGTATCTTAATTATGCTGTATCTTGGTGTGGTCCTCTTTGGATCCAACTTGTTTGGGACTCTGTGCTTCTGAACTTGTATGTCTGTTTCCTTTGCCAAATTAAGGGAGTTTTCTCTCATTTTTTCAAGTAAGTTTTTAATTTCTTGCTCTTCCTCTTCGCTTTCTGGTACCCCTATGATTCAGATGTTGGTCCATTTGGAAATGTCCCAGAAGCTTCTTATACTATTCCTTATTATTTTTTTAATTCTTGTTTCTTCTTGCTCTTCTTGTTGAGTGCTTGTTTTTTTCCTTATGTTCCAAATTGCTGATTTGAATCCTGGTTTCCTTTCCTTCACTGTTGGTTCCCTGTAGATTTTTCTTTATTTCACTTAGTGTATTATTTTATGTTATTGCCATACTCAGTGAGTTATTTGAGCAACCTAATAACCAGTGTTTTGAACTCTGCATCTGATAGGTTGGTTATCTCCATTTTGTTTAGTTCTTTTTCTTAGACTTTGTTCTATTCTTTCATTTGGTTCATATTTCTTTGCCTCCTCAATTTGGCAGCCTCACTGTGTTTGATTCTATGCATTAGGCAGAGCTGCTTTTACTCCCTGTCTTAGTAGTGTAGCCTTATTATAGAAAAGGCACCTGTAAATTGTACAGGGTGGAGCCTTAGCTAATTGCCAGGGAGAGGTAACCCACTTCATCACTTTGTGGCTCTGCATGAAGGGGAGGATTCAAAGAGGTGACCGTGCCACTGCCTGGTTTCTGGAGGTTTGCCTGGTTCCCACCTCATTTCTAGTCACTTCACTTACTTCCTATAGGCAACTGGTACCCTCCAGCTGTTGCCCAGGGGCTGAGTCCTAGAGTGTGTGGGTCTGCATATGTTTTAAGATTGTGTAGGTCCTTTATGTGGCATCTTCTCTGGCTATTTTTTACAGCACAAAGTTATGTGGATTTATCTTCCTTGTGCTGGAACCCTGGGCTGTACGGTCTGGCCTAGGGCTGGAATCGCTTGCTCCCAAGGTATTCCTCCCAATTTTTATCCACCACACATGAATATTGAAGCACCCATCCCATCACTACCATTGCCTCTCCATGCCACGCCACATTTCCTTGCCTCTCTGTCTGTCCCTGCCCCTCCTATTTGTCTGGATGAATGTGGCTTCTTTAAATCCTTGGTTGTTTGGACTTCCATATAGTTCAATTTTCTGACAGTTTTGGGTGTTGTTTTTGTGTTGTTATAATTCTCTGTGGTTGCTTGAAGAGGCAAAGCATGTCTACTCATGCCTCCATCTTGATCAAAGTCTATCGTATTTTTTTATTGTATTATTTTTTCCACTACCATTTAGTCTCCTTATACCTCCTCTCTCCTAGGTTTTTAAAAAAATGTTAATTATCTAAAAATTAAAAGGTAAGTATTTTCAGATTGCATAAAAAAATAAGACCAAACCAGTTTACAGTGGTGCCTTTTCAATATAAAGCCAAAGATCACTTAAGAGTAAAAGAATGGAAAATTACGTATCAGTTTAACACTAACCAAAAACAAAACAAAACCCTAAAGTGGCTATATTAGACAAAGTAGATTTCAAAGCAAAGATTATTGCCAGGAATAAAAATGGTGATTTTACCATAATAAAGGAGTCCATTCATCAAGAGGACATCACAGACCTAATGTTAATGCACCCAATAACAGAGTTCAGAATACATGATATAGCTCACTCTTCTCTCAAGCATGCCTGTGCCTCAAGACACACACCTTTGTTTCCTTTCTCTTAAGCCCTTCTTTTGCCACTGTTGCTTACTTCATGAATCCATGCAGCTCAGTTGGCTCACTTCTTCTATTTCTGTGACTTATTAAATAAACTTTTGCTCATATTTCAGTTTATTGGCTCTAAGTTATTTTCTTAGCTGAACTCAAGGACTGAGGTCTAACAACTGGTGCCATTCACTGTTAACAAAATCTCCAATTATCCTTTCTTGCCCTAAGTCCCTATGATGGTGTTCCCATGCCAGGGAAAGTCTTTGCCTACACCTCTCCTCTACCACACTGCCTAGCCAGAGATGGGGTAAGAACAGGGGTCAGGAGTTAAGAAGCTGTCAGGACTGTGGCCTTTAGTCAACTGACAAAAGGCAGCCTGCTCTGGCTTTCATGCCCAAAGATGATTCATTTCTGGCCTCTGAGAAAGAAAGGCAATTGGGATGGAAGAATCCTAGGATCAAAAAGGGGGAGGAATGACTCCTCTAACTTAGCAATTACTGTTTAATTTCCTTTCAGCTTCCCAGGAAAGGCTTTCACAGCTGGACATTCAAACCTCTTGTATGATAGGGAAAAGTGAGGCACACCAAGAGGAAGGACTGGTGAGGAAGTAGCTAAGCCCAGACTGGAATCCTACCCTTCTGCTGCTGTACCCTGATGATGAAGATATAAACACTCCTTCCAGGTCACAGGGATGGGTGTCTTCCTCAGGGTCCCCAGAGAGTGTGCTCCAAACAGCTACCAGGCACCTAGTCTTGGCAAACTCTATGCTATATTGAAGAGGAGAAAAAAGCTTTTCAACTTAGGGTAGCAGTTTTTTTTAAGATCCTACAATTGAGCCCTATGGGATTTCCTTAGAGAAATCAAAGGTGAATGTTTGGAGAAGAGGCCAGCACTTCTTTGTGGGAGCAATTAGACTATGGAGGTAGACATTATCTACTCAAGACTGATATCCAGATGGTATGCACAGGTATGAAAAATAACTGTATGATTGCCATCATCCTTCACTCCCAGCACCCCACCTGATCCTTTCCTTGGGATCACCCCCACTCAGAACTCCCCACACTAACGTAGCAACTGAAAGATAAGTGCCTAGCATAGCAGAGGGCCTCTAGGACTCTGCTCTAACACTGGCTGGTCAGAGTCTATGCCAAGTGTTCAATATTTCAAACATCATCTACGATTATCTCCATTTACTCTGGGTAAAACCAAGGTTCAGAGAGGTGAAATGATTTGGACAAGGTCACAAAGCTAATGTCATGGGCTGAATCAAGTCAAACCACCCTCCTTCAGAAAACGAAGGGGGGAAAAAAGAATACATTATGCATTATGTAAAAAAAAAATAAAATAAAAATAAAAATTAATTTAATTTAAAAAAGAATACATTATGTAAAAAAATAATAGAATTGCAAGATGATCTAGATAAATTCCAAATTATAGTAAAGGATATCAATATTCCTTTCTCAACTGATAGAACACGTAGACAGAAATTCAGTAAGGTATAGCAGATTTGAAAAAACACATTCAGTTTGCCAAGATTGGGTCACTATATGCAACAAAAGCTGAACACAAATTATTGTCAAATGTACGAGAAATATTTACCAAGATGACCATAGTTTGGGCCTTAAAACATGTCTCATAAGTTTAAAAGCATCCAAGGCATGCAAAGTATATGTCCTGTCCACAGTATACTTAAATTAAAAATTAATAATAAAAAGATCTAGAAAATCCTCCAGATAAATAATCCATGAGGCAAAAAACAAAAACAACAACAACAAAAAACATCAAGAGGGAAATTTGAAAGCATCTTTAACTAAATAAAAATAAAAACATAAAAATTTGTGAGCTGTCTTTAAAGCAGTTCTTGGGGAGAAATTTATAGCACTAAATAGTGAGGGGAAAAAAAGAAAGAAAGAAAGATCTCAAACCAATGACCTCAGTACTCACCTTAAGAAACTAGAAAAGAAAAAGCAAACTAAGCCCTGACTGGTGTGGTTCACTTACTTGGACATCATCCCACAATAAAAAAGGTCACCAGTTTGATTCCTGATTCAGGACACATGCCTAGGTTGCAAGTTTCATCCCCAGTTGAGGGCATGCAAGAGGCAAATGATTGATGTTTCTCTCCCTCACTGTTTCCTTTCCTCTTTCTCTAAACATAAATAAATAAAATCATTTTTTAAGGCAAATTAAGCTCAAAGTAACTAGAAATTAGAACATAATAAATATCAGACCAAAAATCAATAGAGACAAAAACCAATAAAGAAAATCAAAACCAAAAGTTGGTTATTTTAAAAGATCAATAAAATTGATAAACCTCTAGTCAGACTGATAAAGATAAGATACAAGCTACCAATATCAGGAGTGAGATAAATTGACATCACTACAGATTTTACAGATATTAAAAATATGATAAAGGGCCCTGGCTGGTGTGGCTCAGTGGATTGAGCGCTGACCTATGAACAGAAGGGTTGCCAATTTGATTCTTGGCTAGGGCACATGCTGGGTTGTGGACCAGGTCCCCATTTGGGGGTGTGTACGAAGCAACAAATCTCTCCCACGATATTTATTTCCCTCTCTGTCTGCCTCCCTTCCTCTCTCTCTAAAAATAAATAAAATCTTTTTTTTAATATGATAAAGGAGTATCATAAACAACTTTATGCCAATAAATTTGACAATTTAGATGAAATAAGCAAACATCTGGAAAAACACAAACTACCAAAACTCACTTAAGGAGAAAAGATTCAAAGTAGAAGGACATAAAATTAATATCCAGAAATTAATAGCATTTTATATGCCAATTATGAACTAACAGAAAGAGAAATTAAGAAAAACAATCTCATTCACAAGTGCTTCAAAAATAATAAAATACCTAGGGATAAACCTAGCCAAGGATGTAAAAGGCCTGTACACGGAAAGTTATAAGACACTGAAGAAAAAACCGGAGATACAAATAATAAGCACAGATAACCACAGACAGATCAGAAGAGGACGCTTCATCACAATGTGACTTGTAGGAATCTCAGAAATGCAAGAGGGCTGGCTGGGCCCCCACGGAGGCAGCAGATGAAGGGATGGAGCTGGGGGCTCTACCTGAGAAGGGTGGGTTCTAGTTCCCCCACTGGGTGTCCCAGCTACAGCAACACGGAAGGCAGAGAGTTAGAGCAGCATCCAGCTGAAAAGGGTGGAAAGCCATGGGGTTTACTAGCCTGAGAGAACGCTGGAGACAAAGAACTACTAGGATGACCACAGCGAAAATACATTGGCACCCACTTGCCCTGGGCTCCAGCGGAGGGAGGGCAGAGAGGACTGGAAACACCTGGGGAGAGTTTGCAGTGGCTTGAAGGAGAGAAGTGGGGAGGTGGCTGTAGGGATCCCAGTGCTGACTCATCACCCACACCTCTGGTGGACTGCACTGCACCAAGCGGCTTCCCTATGGGGGTCCTCATAGCCCTGCTCACTGGAAGCAATCTGCCCCATGCAGCAGTGCCTGAGCCTGGTGCCTGATCACAATTCTTTGATTTACATCTAAATAAACCTCTCAGCCCTGCTATGTCTAAGCATATATACAATAGCTAGCACCTGAAGAGGTATTTCTTGCTCAGCAGAGCCTGGGCCTGGTGGCTGATTACAAACTCTCTGACTTACAGCTGGGTCAGTCAGTCAGCCCCTCACAGTGGAGTGCAAGTCTGGTGGCTGATCGTGGATTCATTGGTTCTCAACTGAGCTGCGCCTGCCCAGTGGCCCCTGAGCCTGGCAGCTGATCACAGATTTATTGGATTACAATTGGGTCTGACTGCCTAGCCCAATGGCACCTGAGCTTGACAGCTGATCACAGATTCATTGATTTACATCTGAATCTGTCTCACCACGCAGCACCTGAGCTGGCAGATGATCCATTGGATTACAATTTAACCTCTCTGTCTAGCCTAGCAGGGCCTGAGTTTGGTAGCTGATTCATTGATTTATGACTGAACCCATCTGTCCCCCCCAAGCTGCATCTGAGCCTGGTGGTGAATCACATTCTGATTGGATTACAACGAAACCTAAAAATGGGAGAAAAGAAACAGTCCATCACTCAAAGGAAAGAAGGAATCCCCAGAAAGATCACTAAATAAAAGAGAGGCAAGCAAACTATTAGATATGGAATTCAAAATAATGATAATAGAGAAGCTCAATGAGATCAGCGAGCACAAAGAAAACTACAAACAACTCCAGCAGAACTACGAAGAACTCCGGGGAAGCTACAAGGAACTTACTGAGAACTATACCAGCATTAAAAAGGACATAGAAACTATCAGTAAGAGCCAGGAGGAAATGAAGAATACAATTTCTGAATTGAAGAATACAGTAGAGGGAACAAACAGGAGGCTAGAGGAAACAGAGGATAGGATCACCAAGCTGGAGGACAACATAGAAAAATATTCCAAGATAGTGCAACAGAATGAAAAAAGATGAAACAAGAATGAACAGGTTTTAAGAGATCAGGAGGACAACATGAAATGCAATAATATCTATATCATAGGGATACCAGAAGAAGAAGAGAAACAAGGAATGGTAAACCCATTCAAAAAGGTAATGATAGAAAACTTCCTTAACATGATAAGTGAAAATGTTACTCAAGTTCAGAAAGCACAGAGGGTCCCAATGAGGATGAATCCAAACAGACCCACTCTAAGACACATCATAATTAAAATGGCAAATTTCAAAGATAAAGAGAGAATCCTAAAAGCATCAAAAGAGACACAGCAAATAACATATAAAGGGGCTCCAATAAGGTTATCAAATCATTATTCAACAGAAACAATACAAACCAGAAGGGAATGGCAAAAAATATTCCAAGTAATAGGGAAAAAAGGCCTGCAACCAAGAATATTCTACCCAGCAAGGCTCTCATTCAAAATGAAAGGAGAAATAAGGAGTTTCCCAGACAGAAGAAGACTAAAAGAATACATCTCTACCAAATCAGCATTGTAAGAAATACTAAAAGGTCTGCTTTAAAAAGATGAAGAAACAGAGACAGAAAGGAACACAGTTACAACGGGGGAAAATGGCAGTAAATAAGTATCAATGATAACCTTAAATGTAAATGGATTAAATGTGCCAATCAAAAGTCACAGAGTAGCTGAATGGATAATAAAGCATGACACACATGTATGTTAGCTAAAAGAGAACCACCTCAGAACAAAAGATCAACACAGATTGAAAGTGATGGGATGGAAAAATGTATATCAAGCAAATGGACATGAAAAAAAGGCTGGGGTGTCAATACTTATATCAGACAATACAGATTTCACAATGAAGGACGTAAAAAGAGACAAAGATGAACATTTCATAAAACTTAAGGGAACAAACCGTCATGAAAACATGACCCTTATAAATATATATGTACCCAACCTAGGAGCTCCCACATATATAAGAAAAATCTTGGAGGACTTCAAGAAGGATATGGACAGCAACACACTAATAGTAGGTGATTTTAATACCCCATTATCAACAATGGACAGATCTTCCAAGCAAAAAATCACCAAGGATATTATAACATTGAATAACACTCTAGATGAAATGGACTTAACTGACATATACAACTTTCATCCCAAAGAAGTGAAATACACATTCTTCTCTAATGCACAATAACATTCTCAAAGATAGACCACATGGTAGGACACAGAACAAGCCTCCACAAATTCAAGAAAATGGAAATCATACCAAGCTTCTTCTCAGGTCACAACAGTTTAAAACTAGAAACCAATCACAAGGAAGAAATCCAAAAACAATACAATTCATGGAGACTGAATAACATGCTATTAAGTAATGAGTGGGTTAATGAGATCAAAGAAGAAATCAAAAAGTATGTGGAAACAAATAAAAATGAACTCACAACACCCTAAAACCTATGGGACACAGCAAAGGCAGTCCTCAGGGGAAAATTCATAGTGATACAGGCCTACCTAAAAAGACTAGAAGAAACTCATACAAAAAACCTAACCATTAAGCTTCAAGAACTAAAACAGCAACAACAAACAAAGCCCAGAGCAAGCAAAAGGAGGACAATTATCAAGATCAGAGCAGAATTAAACAACATAGAGACTAAAAGCACAATTCAAAGGATCAACAAATCTAGGAGCTGGTTCTTTGAAAAGATTAACAAGATTAACAAACCAATAACAAGACTCATTGTAAAAAAAAAGAGAGAGGACCCAAATAAACAAAATCAGAAATGACAGAAGTCACAACCAATACCACAGAAACACAAAGGATGGTAAGAAATTAATACATACAACTATATGACAAGAAATTTGACAACCTGGGTGAAATGGACACATTTCTGGAAATGTATAATATACAAAAACTCAATCAAGAAGAAGCAGAAAGCCTGAGTAGACCAATAACAACTAGTGAAATTGAAGAAGTAATCAAAAATCTCCCAGTGTGCAAGAGTCCTGGTCCAGATGGCTACACAAGTGAATTATACCAAACATTTAGAGAAGAACTAACTCTCTGACTCCTTAAACTATTCCAAAAAATCCAAGAAGAGGGAAGACTCCCAAACTCTTTTTATGAGGCCAGTATTATTCTAATCCCAAACCAGGTCAAGAAAAACCAAGAAAGAAAACTACAGGCCAATATCTCTGATGAACTTAGATGCAAAAATTCTCAACAAAATATTGGCAGATCGGATCCAGCAATATATTACAAAAATTATACACCATGACCAAGTGGGATTCATCCCAGGGATGCAAGGATGGTTCAATATTCACAAATCAATAAATGTAATACACCACATAAACAAACTGAAAGACAAAAACTATATCATATCAATAGATGCCAAAAAAGTATTTGATAAAATACAATGCCATTTTATAATAAAAACCCTCAGCAAGATGGGAATAGAGGGAGCAAACCTCAACATAATAAAGGCCATATATAAGAAACCTGAAGCTAACCTCATACTCAACAGGAAAAACTGGAAGCCTTTCCCTTGAGATCAGGAACAAGGCAAGGGTGTTCACTCTCTCCACTTCTATTCAACATAGTCTTGGAAGTTCTAGCTACAGCAATCAGACAAGAAAAAGGAATCAGCCCTGGCTGGTGGCACAGTGGATAAGTGTTGGCCTGAGAACACAGAGGTCGCTGGTTTGATTCCCCAGCTAGGGCAGAGCAGAGTTAAACAATATAAAGACTAAAAGCACAATTCAAAGGATCAACAAATCCTTTGAATGACCAGGTTGTGAGCCAGGTCTCCGACTAGGGCCATGGCTGGAGGCAGATGAAAGGCAACCATACATTGATGTTTCTTTCCCTCTCTGCCTCTCTCCCTTCCTCTCTTTCTGGAAATAATAAATTAAATCTTTAAAAAAAAAACTGAATCAAAGGCATCCAAATTGGAAAGGAGGAAGTAGAACTGTCATTATTTGCAGATGACTTGAGAGTGTACATAGAAAACCCCATAGATTCCATTAAAAAACTACTCCACCTAATAACTAAATTTGGCAAAATGGCTGGATACAAAGTCAATATCCATAAATTGAAGACATTTTTATACAATAATGAAACATCAGAGCAAGAAGCTAGAAAACAAGTCCCACTTACCATAGCAACAAGAAAAATAAAGTACTTAGGAATAAACTTAACCAAGGAAGTAAAGGACTTGTACTCAGAAAACTACAGAATATTGAAGAAAAAAATTAAGAAAGATACAAATAAATGGAAGCACATACCAAGTTCACGGTTAGGAAAAATTGACATCATTAAAATGTCCATACTACCCAAAGCCATCTACAGATTCAATGCAATCCCTATTAAAATACCAACATCATATTTCATAGAATTGGAATAAACACTTAAAAACTCATATGGAGTCAAAAATGACCCTGAATAGCTACAGCAATCCTGAGAAAGAAGAACAAAGTAGGAGAAGTCACAGTTCCAGATATCAACCATTACAAAGCCATAGATAGTCACCAAAACAGTCTGGTACTGGCACAAGAATGGAACAGAATAGAGAGCCGAGAAATAAACCCAGGACTCTATGGTCAACTAATATTCGACAAAGGGGGAAAGGAACATAAAATGGAATGCAAATAGCCTTTTCAACAAGTGGTGTTGGGAGAACTGGACAGCAACATGCCAAAAAATGAAACTAGACCACCAACTTACACCATACACCAGCATAAACTCAAGCTGGATAAAAGACTTAAACATAAGCAGCACCACCAAAAACAAACAAACAAAAAAAAAAAAACCCTACAGGAAAACATAGGCAAAAAATTGCAGATCTCCCACACAGCAAAATTTTCATCGAAATATCTCCCAAGGCAAAGGAAATAAAGGAACAAATCAACAAATGGGACTATATCAAACTAAAAAGTGTCTGCTCAGCACTCAGAAGAAAACATCAAGAAAATAAAAAGGAAACTAACCAAGTGGGAAAACATATTCACCAATGACACCTCAGACAAGGGTTTGATGTTCAAAATATATAAGGACTTAATACAACTCAACACCAGGGAGACAAACAACCCAGTTAAAAAATGGGCAAAGGACCTGAACAGACACTTCTCCAAGGAAGACATACAAAGGGCCCACAGGCACATGAAAGAATGCCCAACATCACTACCCATCAGAGAGATGCAAGTTAAAACTATAATGAGATACCACCTCACACTTGTCAGAATGGCCATCATCAACAAATCAACAAACAACAAGTGCTGCTGAGGATGAGAGGAAAAGGGAACCCTGGTAGGAAGGCAGACTGGTGCACCACTATGGAAGACAGCATGGAATTTTCTCAAAAAACTAAGAATAGAACTGCCTTATGACCCAGTGATTCCACTGATAGGATTATACCCAAAGAATCCTGAAACACCAATTCAGAAGAACCTATGCACCCCTATATTCATAGCAGCACTATTTACAGTAGCCAAGTGCCAGAAACAACCTAAGTGCCCTTCAGTGGATGAATGGATCAAAAACTTTGGTACATTTACACAACGGAATTCTATGCAGCAGAAAGAGAGAACTCCTACCATTTGCGGTAGCATGGATGGAACTGGAGAGTATCTTGCTTAGTGAGATAAGCCAGGCAGCGTTAGTTAAATACCACATGTTCTCACTTAATACAGGAGACTAATGAACAAACAAACAAAACAAAACCAGATACATGAATACAGGGGACACATTTTCCTGTATGTAGAAGGGAGGGGAAGGGGCAGAATGAGGCAAGGAAGGGGAACAGTGTAGTCAAGGAACTAGCATTGATGACCCATGGACACAAACAACATGTGGGATTGACTGTGGAGGATGAATAAGGAGGGTGGGGAAGGGGAGAGCAGAGGGGGAAAAATGAGATGAATGTAATACAACAATAAAAATACATTTAAAAAAAGATTCTCAAGAAAATATTGGCCAACCAGATCCAGCAATACATTAAAAAGATCATACACCATGATCAAGTGGGTTTCATCTCAGGGATTCAAGGATGGTACAACATTTGCAAATCAATAAATGTAGTGCACATAAATGAAATGAAAGACAAAAACTACATGATCATATCAACAGATGCTGAAAAAGCATTTGATAAAGTACAACAACCATTTATGATAAAAACACTCAGCAAAATGAGAATACAGGGAGCGAATGTCAACATAATAAAGACCATGTATGAGAAACCTGAAGCCAACATCATACTCAACAGGCAAAAATTAAAAGCTTTCCCCCTAAGATCAGGAACAAGACAAAGCTGTCCACTTTCTCCACTTCTGTTCAACATCGTCTTGGAAGTTCTAGCCATAGCCATCAGTGAAGAAAAAAGGAATCAAAGGTATCCAAATTGGAAAGGAGGAAGTCAAACTGTTATTATTTGCAGATGATATGACAGTGTACATACAAAACCTGATAGGCTCCACCAAAAACTTACTTGACCTAATAAGCAAATTTAGCAAAATAGCTGGATACAAAATCAATATCCAGAAATCAAAAGCATTTTTTGTATACCAATAATGAAACATCAGAAATAGAAGTGAGAAAACAAATCCCATTTACCATAGCAACAAAAAAAATAAAGCACCTAGGAATAAACTTAACTAAGGAGGTAAGAGACCTGTACTCAGAAAACTACAGGACATTGAAGAAAGAAATTATGGAAGATACAAATAAATGGAAGCATATACCATGTTCATGGATGGCAAGAATTAACATCATTAAAATGTCCATACCACCCAAAGCAATCTATAGATTCAATGCAATCCCAATTAAAATACCAATGACAGACTTCACAGAAATAGAAAAAATACTTCAAAAATTTATATGGAGCCAAAAACACCCACAAATAGCCACAGTAATCTCGAGAAAGAAGAACAAGGTAGGAGGAATCACAGTACTGTACTTCAAACAATACTACAAGGCTACTGTCATCAAAACTATCTGATATTGGCATAAGAATAAACATATAGATCAATGGAACAGAAGAGAGAGCCCAGAAATTAACCCAGGACTCTATGGTCAACTAATATTTGACAAAGGGGGAAGGAACATCAAATGGAGTAAAAACAGTCTCTTCAACAAATGGTGTTGGGAGAACTGGACAGCAATATGCAAGAAGATAAAACTAGACCACCAACTTATACCATACACCAGAATATACTCAAGATGGATAAAGGACTTAAACATAAGCAGTGCCACCATAAAGGTCCTGGAGAAAAATATAGGCAGTAAACTTTTGGATACCCTATACTGACATATGTTTATTGATACTTCACCAAAGGCAAAGGAAATAAAAGAACAAATCAACAAATGGGACTATATCAAATTGAAAAGTTTCTGTTCAGCTAAAGAAAACACCAGCAAAATTCAAAGGGAACCAACTGTATGGGAAAACATAATTGCCAATGATACCTCAGACAAGGATTTGATCTCCAAAATATATAAAGAACTAATGTGACTCAACACCAGGGAGACAGACAGCCCAATTAAAAAATGGGCAAAGGACCTGAACAGACAACTCATTGAGGAAAATATACAAAGGGCCCAGAGGCATATGAAAGAATGTTCAACATCACTAGTCATCAGAGAGATGCAAATTAAAACCACAATAAGATACCACCTCACACCTGTCAGAATGGCCATCATCAACAAATCAACAAATAACAAGTGTTGGCAAGGATGTGGGGCAAAGGGAACCCTCATGCACTGTTGGTGGAAAAGCAGGCAGGTGCAGCCACAATGGAAAACAGTATGGAGTTTCCTCAAAAAACTAAAAATGGAACTGCTTTTTGATCCAGCAATTCCACTACTGGGACTATACCTAAAGAATCCTGAAACACCAATTCATAAGAGCCTATGCACACCTATGTTCATAGCAGTACTATTTACAATAGCCAAGTGCTGGGAACAGCCTAAGTGCCCATCAGTGGATGATTGGATCAAAAAACTTTGGTACATTTACACAATGGAATTCTATATAGCAGAAAGAAAGAAGGAACTCGTTCCCTTTGCAACAACATGGATGGAACTGGAGAGTATTATGCTTAGTGAAATAAGCCAGTCAGTGAAAGACAAATACCATATGATCTCACCCATTACAGGACAATAATGAACAAAACTAACAACAAGCAAAACAGAACTAGATATATGAATACAGTGAATAGGCCTTCAGTGGTCAGGGGTAAGGGGGCTGGGGGGAGGGGGGAGGCAGAGGCAAGGAAGGGGAGCAGTTTAGACAAGAACCTAGTATAAAGGAACCATGGACATGGACAACAGGTGGGATTGACTTTGTGGGGAATGGGTGGGTGGGGAAGAAGACAGAGGGGAGCAAAAAGGGGATGGATGTAATACAACAACAATAAAATTTTTAAAAAATCAATGAGAGGCAACCATACATTGATGTCTCTATCTCTCTCTGCCTCTCTCCCTATCTCTCTCTCTAAAAATAATAAGTAAAATATTTTTTTTTAATTAATAAACAGCCCTGGCCAGTGGCACAGTGAATAAGGTGCCAACCTGAGAACCCAAAGGTCACTGGTTCGATTCCCAGCTAGGCCACATAACCAGGTTGCAAGCCAGGTCTCCAGTCAGCTCTGTGGCTGGAGGCAGGTGAAAGACAACCATACATTGATGTTTCTCTCCCTCTCTGCCTCTCTCCCTTCCCCTCTCTCTAAAAACAATAAATAAATAAATAAATAAGTAATCTTTTAAAAAAGTTTTTAAAAAATTAATAAACATTCATTTTCTCCTGAGGATTTCAAAAACTGAAACTAAACAAAATAAATAAATGAAAGCATATGTTCATACAAAAACGTATGAAAATGTTTATTGTAGTTTTATTGTCATAATTAAAACCTGGAATGAGGCCCTGGCTGGTGGCACGGTGGCTAAGGCACTGGCCTGCAAAACCAAAGGTCACTGATTTGATTCCCAGCCAGGGCACATAACCAGGTTGCAAGCCAGGTCTCCAGCCAGGTCCATAGTTGGAGGCAGGTGAAAGGCAACCATACATTGATGTTTCTCACCTTCTCTTTCTCCCTCCCTTCCCCTTCTTCTAAAAATAAAGAAAATATTTTTTTGAAATTTCTAGAAAATGCAAACTAATCCATAGTGACAGAAAGTAGATAAGTGATTGCTTAGGTGTGGTGGCAGTTAGGTGACAAGAAGTGGGAGGGATGAATTACAACGAGACACAAAGGAACTTTAAACTGTGATTAAAAATGTTCATTATCTTGATTACGGTGATCGTTTCAGGAGTTTATATACCTGGTCAAACCTAAAATTATACATTTTAAATACATGCAGTTCATTATATGTCAACTAGGCCTAAATAAAGCTGTTAAAATTTTATTTTTTTTTAAATTAATTTTTAAAAATATTTTATTTATTATTTTTAGAAAGAGGGAAAGGGAGAGAGACACAAAGGGGAGAGACATCAATGTTTGGTTGCCTTTCTCCTGCCTCTAGCTACAGACCTGGCTGGAGATCTGACTTGCAACCTGATTACGTGTCCTGGCTGGGAATCGAACCAGTGAGCTCTGGGTTTACAGGCTGGCACCTTATCCACTGTGCCACCAGCCAGGGCTAAAACTTAATCTCTTAGTGTGAAATAGTTCAGCAAGTTTGTCAGATTTCTATTAACCCCACCCTCACCAGCCAAAATAGCATTTTTCTATTATCGGGAATAATCCATTAGAAAATATGATAGCATTACAAAATCAGCAAAAACCATAAAGCATCTAGGAATTCATTTGATAAAACACATGATACCTCTGTGAGGAAAATTTTAAACCTTGTTAAAGAATATAAGAAGATGTGCAATTGATGGGATGACAATATTATAAAAAGACATCTCTCTCTCATTGATACAAACAAAGACATCTACAGAAAGCATTTGACTTAGCAGAAGTCCACACTACTATAGTAAGAGAAAACACAAGATGGGTTTTGTTAGAAAACAACCAAAAGTATCTACTGAATCAATAGGCAGTAGGGAAATATCCCTGTTAGCAAGTCAAGAGTCTAGGGTTCTTTTTTTTTTTTTAAGTAAAAGATTTTATTTATTATTTTTCAGAGAGAGGGGAAGGGAGAAAGGAAGAGAGGGAGAGAAGCAACACTGTATGTTTGCCTTTCACCTGCCTCCAGCTATAGAGCTGGCTGGAGACCTGGCTTGCAATCTATAGGGTTCTAATACAAACCCTGGGGTCAAACCCTAGGGTTCCAAACCAAGAGCACTGAAAATTTGGGCCAATCTCTTAACATCTTTGTCCTCTTACCATCATCTATAAAGGCAAAGCCTAGACCATTTGATCCCTATAGTCCTTTTCCATTGATGGCGATGCCTATTTCTCATGCCCATTGGAATGATTGGAAAAGAGGTGGTAGTGAGAAACAGGGACCATCCCAAGTGTCATCGTAAATGATTGGCAGCAATAAACTATACATGTGGCCATTTGAGTCTGTGAATGCTTTATAGTACAATGCGAGGCAGTCTTGTTATGCTTGAGTGCCAGAAAGCTCTTAAATCAGGCTATAGTGACCTCTGATGGAGATCTGAATGAAGAGAATGGTGGTCAACCTGCAGGGCAACTGGGAAATTGCAAAAGGGGCTGGAGAATGTAAGAAGGGTAGCATCCTGTAGAGATCCAGGGTGCTTGGGGAGCCCTCCAGCAACCACATTCAATCTCATCAGCAGGGTCATGTTTCACTAATGAAGTACAGAAGCTCATTAACAATTTCCTCTATCTTTTTTTAACTTTTCTCTTTTAAGGTGGTTCAAGCTTCTTTCTATGATTACATGGCACCCATCATTTGGTCCTGATATGTATTCCTGAGGGTGAGAAGAAAGAGTTGCGTGCAATCGAAAACAGGGCAGGTAGTTTCTGTGGCTTGTGCACCTGCCAGTAGTAGCCAAGAACATGCTAGAGGAATGTGGTGGTTCTGCAGCAGGTCAATTGGGAATCCTATTGAGACAGCCGATTGTGGCCTAAATATGGAAGGAGACTGGGCCATAGCTGTTCTCATCCACACAGGCAGGGGCCAAGACCCATTTTTCTTTGGCAGAGAGATTGGGCTGAGTATTTCTCACATGACAATGCCTGCCTCATTAAAAAAAATAATAATAAGCTACTAATTTTATTAACTAATCATACAAGAATATGTTGTTTAAAAACCAAGTAAAAATAGGTAAAATGTGCCCTGGCTGATGTGGCTCAGTGGATAGGCATGGGCCTGGGAACCCAAAGGTCACTGGTTTGGTTCCCAGCCAGGGCACATAACCAGGTTGCAGGCCAGGTCTCCAGTCAGGGCCTTAGCTGGAGGCAGGTGAAAGGCAACCATACATGGATGCCTCTCTCCCTTTATTCCTCCCTTGCTCTTCTCTCTGAAAATAATGAATAAAATCTTTTAAAAAATAGGTAAAATGTACCAAGCATCTTTTCACTCACTGCTCCTTCTCTTCCCACTGCTCTCTTCAGAAGTATCTGTCTGAGATGTGCACTTCCACACCTACCCTATAAATGTGATATGTATACACACACACAGTAGATATTAACAGGAATAGGTAAGTTGTTTGTATTGAGTAGAAAATATTTCCAAAGATGTACTGTTAAAGTAATAAAAGGTGGTTATAAACAAATATATAGACTAATTTCATTTGAATTAAAAAAACTCAATAACCATGATTTTATATGTGTGTGTATATATGAAATATATACCCTATACATGTGGTATCTATATCACATGTATAAAATATATACCACAACTTACCTATTCTTGTTAATGTTTATGCAGTAATTCAAGTCACAGATGGCCCATAATCTATGTAATCAATCCTCTACTGGAAAATATTTTCGTTGTCCCAATCCGCCTTTGGGAGAGCTATGTTAAACAATACTACAGAGATAATTTGGGTCTTTCATGAACCCAAATAAATTTAAACTTCTGGGTTAAGGATATTTCAGATCCTTGAAGTGAAAAGGTGCTATATTTTAAAGCAGAACCAGATTCACTTTAGTTTAATAAGTATTTACTGGGACTAGACTACATACATGAAGCCAGGGAATTACATCCAGGGTCGAGTGACAGGGCAGCTTGAATGAATCTACAAGCAACTCTCAACTGGCTCTGGCTGTTTCTCTTCAGCTGCCAACATATATGCTTGGTTTTGCCCTAAAGCTTTCAAAAACACCATGGAGGTGTGACAATGCACCAACAATCTACCAGGAATAAAAGAGGAGTGGGGGAAGAGAGAATGAGACGTGGCATGAAAGTGCACAAGTAACCAGCATTACCTTATTACAGGCATCGCTCTTTTCATCAAGCATTTATTAAGCCTGTCTTAAGCCGGGGACCATGGAAATCTGGTAGGGGAGATAAGGATGAGTGCTTGTACCCTGCCACTAAGCACTGCCACCAATCATTCAGAGGGAAAAGAAAACATGGAGCCAGGTGAAGTTGTAGGATAGAGTGGTACAAACAGTATGAGAGGCATAGAAACTAGATCAGGAGAGTTCAGAGCAAGGAAAATAATACAATAGTTTGAGCTAGAAGGGGAGAGGGATGAGTATCTTCTCCCTGTATCACCCACCTGTGTGGGTGGCATTAATATCCCCAGGATAACCCAAGCTGGAGCTTTCAGGAGCATCTTCAACCTCTCCTATTTCCTCCTCACTTATAACTGATCCCCAAATGCTCTCAGTTACAATCACGAAATAGCACTCTATGTGTCCTCCCAAATTCAGATTCTCATTTTCTCTTGTCAAAATATTTGGAGGAGTTTCCTAACCCATGTCCTCACATCCAGATCATATATCGGCTGCTTCGAGAGTAATCATCCAGCCCTGGCTGGTGTGGCTTAGTGGATTGAGTGCTGGCCTGCGAACTAAAAGGGTCACTGGTTCAATTCCTAGTCAGGACAAATGCCTGGGTTGTTGGCCAGGTCCCCAATGTGCAAGAGGCAACCACACATTGACTTCCTCGCTTTCTCCCTCCCTTCTCTCTCTCTTTAAATAAATAAAATCTTTTTTAAAAAGAGTAAACACCCAACATCACAAATACGATCATGTCACTCGTCAGCTTAAGAACTTTCACTGATATTCTTGTTTAGCATAGCAATATCAAAATTTGTACTATTTTAACAGTCTCCTATTTTATTTTTGTCATATCTTTATGTGAGGGACCCCCAACCCACAGAGTTCCCCCGGTGCCACAGATAAAATGAACCTTCCCAGGCAGCTAGGGGAGAGAAGGTTGACCAAAGTCTGTTTGACAAAGGCCTCAATGATCCACCCCCAAAGGTTTTTATTGATTACCCAAGGTTGGGGATGCACGTACACACCACAAATCATTACCACAGAAGAGTATTCAAAAGAAAGGGAGTTGCTAAGTTTAAATAACAATAGAAGAAATGAGACTATCTGCTTTAGGCTATGGTCTGTTAGAAGAGGTGACTTCAAGAACTCCAGGTGGCCCACAGAGTTTTAGGGAGGGTGAGATTACATGTGGTTAAGGTTTAACGTCTACTGTGGGTGCAATACACAAATCAAGGAAGTTTAGGTCACAAGGGCAGATTCATGCTTGGGTCCCCCACTGGAGCATTGGGGCCTGTATGCACCCAGCTTTGTCAGGTCTTACAGGCTTGAGCTGGCCTGCATGAGGCTCCATGCCCCAACACCTACCTAGGGGAACCCCAACATCTTTACATGTCCTTTCGCCAGTTTTTTGCTTGTCTCTTAGCCTTTTACCGTCACTTCATCACTGCACTCTGTATTTCAGGGGCTTGGAATCTACACATTTTGGCCAGCTGTGTTTCTGTTAGAACCTAGGATATGCCAATCATCAACTAGCAGGAAATTGAAAGTTGGACGTAGGAGACAATCTTGCTTCTGAAATTCTCATGGTTGCTGTTGTGGCAGCAGGAATGCAGTGGTTCCAGATTCCAGCAGCCAGTGGTTCCTTTTCAGTGGTTCAAGCCCCGGTTGAGGTGACACCACATTTTTGGAACCAGAACTGAAGGCACCAGCAACCTCTGGGCTCCAGCCCAGCAACATCAACAACTTTAAATTCCCTCCTTCCTTTTTCTCTTCCAGCTCTTTAGTACCTTGCTAACCAATCCCCTGTATTCAATGTTTAAAATACTTATGGCAATGTCTGCTTTCCATCCTTGTCTTCTATACTATTTTTCTCCTTTATTCCTTAAAAACTACAACAAAAACAAAACCAACTTCATCGTATTCTAATCAGTAATATCCATGTGGTACTAAGTTGGTGTGTACTTTTCCTAATAAATATTAGACTAAATGCATAACTGTTAATGTTATCAAACATCATCTTTTGTATGGATATGTACTCCATTCTGGGAAACTCTAGTCTGGAGAATCAATCTGGCTTCCCATTCATTCACCATTTGCTTGTGACTTCCCTCTCCAGCTCCTATTTCCAGTTCCCTACTTGGACCTTTCCATTCTCCTCTCTACCCTCCTTCCTGAATCACATGCCTTTCTTGAGCAATAGCGTGTTCTTTCATCCCTTTTCATGCTTCATTCTATGTTCATGAAAATATCTTGACCAGAAAATTTCTGCTTACCTAAATTTTGAAGTTGTATTCAAAGCTCATTCTATTCAAAAGGCAGCTTGAACTTCCTTCATGCTTCCTAGACACTAGGCAGTAAGTTCCTTTGTAGAGTTAAAATGTAACTCCCACATGAATTTCACATGGAAGATCAGTACATGCTTGTTGATTAAGTATCTGAGAAGTGGACAAGTTGTCTGATGTCTGTGGCTTCAGTGGAATTTGAAGCTGGGGAAGGCAACCTGGAGAAAGGCACAGAATGATGTGCATAATCACCAAGGAGCACAAGGTATGTGCTTACAGAGCAGGCCAAATGGGATGGTCCAGTAAATCTATAGGAAGAACTATAGATCCTAGCTTTAAGACTCATAATTCAGTGAAAATGTTTTGCACTGCACCTCTATTGCACACAAGAGCCTATCAGCCACCTTAGGATGTTTCATTTCTTTGAGATCTCCATGCACATGGACTTTCAGGTTATTTGATCTAGAGTAATAAGAAATGTCGAGCCCTGGCTGGTGGCACAGTGGATAAGGTGCCAGCCTGTGAACCCAAAGGTCGCTGGTTCGATTCCCAGCCAGGGCACATAACCAGGTTGCAAGCCAGGTATCCAGCCAGGTCTCCAGCTGGAGGCAGTTAGTTGAAAGGCAACCATACATTGATGTCTTCCTCTCTGCCTCTCTCTCCCTTCCCCTCTCTCTGAAAATAATAAATAAAATATTAAAAAAAGAAAGAAAGAAAGACATTTCGGAATGAACAGTAACCCAACAACCATGAATGACTCAAGAGGTCAACAGCACCCAGACTATTGTCCTATCAACGTTTTCCATACATGTACTCCATGGAAAGTGCAATGCTAAGCTCTGGCTTACAAATATTTCCAGGAAATTAACTAAAATACACTTTTAATAATTATAATATGGAGATAATAAAAGTCAAAAAACACAAGCTTTAAAGTCCAACAGACAAAATTCATTGCTCCCACTTGGCAGCTTTCTATTTAACTAGCTGGAAACAGTTACTAACCTTTTATACTTTAGTACCTCATCTGAAAAAATGGGGTTTATAATGCTTACTTTACAGTGTTGTTTTTGAGAATTCCTTGAGTTGTACAGACAAGGCACCTACTTGGTGTTCAATTCATGGAAGCTGTACTTTTAATACTATTAATATGATAGCATAAATGGAATAGAGTAGAAATCACTACTGGGGACATTAAGCTAGAAGAACTGAGGAAACAGGGCTTTATAAAAAGGTGGGCTTTATAAAAAGGGACTGTGGAGCTGAGCCTTGAGGGATGTCAGTGAAGCATCTCTCCTTGCTCTGAAAGGCTGATGGCTCACAGCTCTAAAGCAAAGAGAATGCTGGACTGCAGGGTGTGGGTGGCAAGTTAGCCAAGGACAGCTTGGAAGCGATTTCTCTTTAAGTGTCAGGATGACCTGAAGCCACCTGGAACAGCTTTCAGCCTTCAGAGGGCAAAGGGACGTAAGAATCCAGGGACATAGGATAAGCGAACACTATTAGCTTTTACAGCCAACTCAAGGACCCTATGAACTAGCCTTACAGATAAGTTTTTAGTTCTTCCTTGATTGCATCAGCCCTCAAATTATCTTCATTGCCTGCCACATAATCTACTGATTTCTCTCTCCTGTTCATGGTAAAGGAGATCTCGCTAGGGGGCCTAAACTAGTCATAGAAAGCTCTCACTTCACTCAATAAGGATATATATATATTTTTTAATATTTTATTTTACTATTTTTAGAAAGAGGGGAAGGGAGAGAGGCAGACAGGGAGAGAATCAATGTGTGGTTGCCTTTCACCTGCCTCCAGGCACAGACCTGGCTGGAGACCTGGCTTGCAACCTGGTTCTGTGCCCTGGCTGGGAATCGAACCAGCGACCTTTGGGTTCGCAGGCCGGCGCCTTAAAGGATATTTTTAAAAGCTATTGTGTAAAAGGAAATTTCACTGAGCACACTTTTTCAGTGTAGTCTGTGTAGTACATTCCCTTTACAGCACAAACCACCACCTACAATCTTTGTTTGGCATATTTGTGCTTTTGCCCCTCAGTAGGTTCTTCTAGTTTACATATCTCTAAAACACCATGGACATTAAATGACTTTGAGTCCGATCTCATTCTAGCTCCTGGACAGTTGTTCCAGGGACACATTATAAGAAACTTACCATGATAAGAAACAGAGGAGGCAGATAAAAGAAAAGTCTCAAGAATGTCTTTTAGAAGTTTGTTTTTGTTTTTTTTTTAAGGATGTTCAAAACAGGGTCCTGTAATTGACCCAAAATGATTTAACATAGCACATAATAAAAACACCACACTTCCAGGACCTATGACATGGCAAACTGAACTGGTACAAACTCTTTACTCATCATAGCTAGAAGATACAAGTTGAACCATCAGCATTTTTCAGACATATAGTTGAGGGCACAAGAAAGAGTTAAAATCCCCCAGTGCTAGGAATACAGAGGGACTGAAGGTCAGAGCCATAAGCAGTGAGGTGAACCTGGAGTGTGGTTGCCAGATCTGGAAACAGGCCTCATGGCCAGGAGCATGGGTTTCCATACCCCTTAGAAGATGAGGCCAGAGGAGATGAAGCTGCAAGCCTGCAAAAAATGCAAAGTGGGATCTGATTTGCCTGGTAGGACAATTGCACACAGCAAACCAGGGACTGGACTGGAAACACTACCAATGACCCAGCAAGGTGGGAAGAAGCTTGTCCCAAGTCAGGATATAACATAAAAATTGGTTCTGGGCCAGTGACTTGTGATACTTTTGGACACGTGGCAGAAGCAAGTACAAAGGGCACTGAGTCCCTCTAATATGAGCTTCACATTCCTGAAGGACTTGACAGTCTACACAGTGCTTTCACAAGGCAGAGAATGTCATAACCATTTAATAGATAAGGAAATGAATGTTCAGTAAGGTGGAATCATTGTCCAGAATCATATATCAGCTAAAGAAAAGAGCTGAGGCCAAACCAAAGTGCTTCCCATCAGTAGCCCTGCCTCTAGCACATGGGCTCACAGGGCACTTCCTGGGACACCAGGAGATGGGCAAGCTGACATTTTAGATACCCTGGGATCAGACACAAGTGCAAAGGTGCCTTACTTAAAATGAATGCCAATCAGATCCTGGCCACCAAGAAGCATGTCACATCCTCCCCCATACCATCATGCTGCTTGTCTAAGTAGGGTATATGAGGAGAGGGGATGTCTAATAGGGGCTGGGGGAGCATTGGAGTCTCTGGCTGACAAAAATCAGAAACTATTCCCTAAAGTGGGAGTCTGTTCTTTTTTACCTTGAAAGCCACTTGAACTTTGTCACTCCAATTAAGCTTATCTCTTCTTGTGTTTGCTTAGCTCGTGGGTGGGAAATATCATTACCCTCTCCTAATTTTATGAAAAATACTTTCAAGTGATAAATTTTTGAAATGGCCACTAACCTCCTTGGCCTCAAAACTCACACACAAGGACTTCTGGCCAAGAGGCATGGCAGATACATTTTACCTCCTTGCACAACTACTCTCAAAATAAAAAAACATCAGAACTGATAGAAAATCATCAAAACAATTTTTATTTTTCCCTGCCAATATCATCCCCCTTTCCTCCATCCTAAAAAACAAAAGAAAAGGAGGAATGTGATTGGAAGTGGGAATGGGATGCTCATGGTTGAAAAAAGAGGAAGCATTTTTGTTATTTCTGTGAACTGGACATTTCAAGGAGACCCAAGTGTGGCTCAATCCCACAAACAAATAATCTTAGGGGACAGGTGTTGATGAAAACAAGAAGGCTGCACTCCAAGGCTGAGGGGTATTTTTAGATCATGAGGAAGAAAGGTGTTTTGTTTTGTTTTGTTTGAAGGAAAGGATGGTAATGTCATCCAAAGCCCTAGTCCTGTGCAAAAGCTGGGACATGGCATGACTCAAGAAGAATACTTCAAAAAGAATGCAGCCAAAGGCCAAGCTTCAAGACATCAAAGGCGAGGGAGACCCAGCTGTTCTGCTCATCTGTTTGAAAAACTTGACAGCAAAAGTTTGAGTGGATTTCTCATTCCTTGTCCCTTTGATAAACTGTCAGCCAACACAAGCATATACTCTGTCTTAATTGCCCTGTGGGAGACTCAAGCCTGTATCCTTTCTCCTTTGAACAATGAAAACAAAAATTACCATTGGAAAAAAATGAAAGAAAATCAAACTGTCTGGAAATCCAACAATAAGGGTTTAAAGGAGAAATACTCATCCAGACAGATAGGAGGGGTGGAGACGGGGAATCAGGGGTAGAGAGGATGTGGTATGGTGTCAGTAAAGTGGCAGCTGTGGTGACAAGGCAGCAGCTCCACCCAGCGGAATGGGTGGTCCCACACTCATGTGTAGTACATAAAAGCCAAGAGGGACACCTAGAGAATAATCTCAGACCCAGGGCAGACCACACAGGGTTCCAACACTGGGAAAATAAAGCCCCATTGCTTTTGGCTATGAAAACCCAGTGAGGGTTGGGGCAGTGGAGAAAATGGCTCAGCTCTCAGGAGAGTCTGTTTGGAGGGCCCCCACAGTCCTAGAATGTACACAAGCCCACCCACTCTGGGAACAATAACCAGGACAACAGCTAGAGGGGCACAAGTCACATGCGGGAACTGGATGAAGTGACTGGAAAGGGGGAAAGTGTGGCGCTGTTCCCTCTCTTACCTCCTCCCCAACATACAGCATGACAAAGCTGTGAAACAGCTCACCCAACACTGACAAATACCTAAGGCTCAGCCCCTTACAACATAACAGGTGTAGCAGCTCTACCTAATATACCAAAACAAACGCAGGGAGGCTGCTAAATTGAGGAGACAAAGAAATAAGGCCCAAGTGAAAGAAAAGATCAAAACTCAAAAAAGAAAAAAAAAAAAAAGAACTAAGCAAAATGGAGATAGCCAACCTACCAGGTGCAAAACACTGGTGATAAAGATGCTCAGAAAACTCACTGAATATGGCAAATGCATAAGGGAAGAAATGAAGGCTACATTAAGTGAAATAAAGAAAAATCCACAGAGAACCAATAGTGAGGGGAAGGAAGCTGGGATTCAAATCAATGAATTGGAACATAAAGAAGCAATAAACAACCAGTACAGAATGAAAAAATAGGAATTTTAAAAAATGAAGAAAGAATAAGAAGACTCTGAGACATCTCCAAAAGTGCCAACATCTGAATCATGGGGATGCAAGAAGGAGAAGAGGAAGAGCAAGAAATTTAAAAAATATTTTTAAAAATACTGAAAAAAACTTTCCTAATTTGGCAAAGGAAATAGACATCCAAGCCCAGGAAGCACAGAGTTCCAAACAAATTGGACCCAAAAAGGACCACATCAAGACACATCATAATTAAAATGCCAAAGGGTGAAGATAAAGAGAGAATCTTAAAAGCAGCAAGGGGAAAAAAAGAGTTACCTACAAAGGAATCCCCATGAGACAATCAGTGTATTTCTCAAAAGAAACTTTTAGGCAAGAAGGAGCTGGCAAGAAGTATTCAAAGTGATGTAAAGCAAGGGCCTACAGCCAAGATTACTCTATCTAGGAAAGCTATCCTTTAGCATGGAAAGGCAGATGAAGTGCTTCCCAGACAAAGTAAAAGCTAAAGGAGTTCATCATCACCAAGCCCTTGTTATATGAAATTATAAAGGGACTTATTTAAGAAAGAGAAGATCAAAATTGTGGAGAACCCCTGACCTGCAGAGATCCCTGGGTGCTGCAGATGAAATGAATCTTCCCAGGCACCTTGCACTAGGGAAGAGAAGGCTGGCTAATGTCTGAAAGACAAGAACCCCAAGTGCCTCTCTCCAAAGGTATTTATTGAGTAACAATGGTGGGTGGTGCATGTATATTTCCTTTTGTGAAGGAAGAACTTTTTATAGAACAGGAGTTACTATGTTTCTACAACAATGGAAGGAATGTGGAAGTCTTGCCCCAGGACATGGTCAGCTAGACAAGGAGAAACCAAGGACTCCAGGTGGCTCATTAAAAATAGGGAGGATAGGGAAGGTTTAACATCTACTGTGATTACAAAAACAAGTTAAGGAAGTTTGCTGGCTTCAAAGGAAGTATAGAGAATTCTCATAGCCAGATCTCTACCAGGGGTCTTCTGATCACAGTATAGGGGCTTGTATGCACCCAGCCTTCCCAGTTTTCCAGTTGGGTCCTACAGACTTAGCCTGGCTGTCCACAGGACTTCACGTCCCGCCGTTGGTTCTGGAGGACCCCGACACAAAACTATGAACATTAAAATGACAACAAACTCACAACTACCAACAACTGAATCTAAAGAAACAAAAACAAACTAAAAAAAAATCTAGAATAGGAGGTGAACCACAGATATGGAGGTCATATGGAGGGTTATCAGTGGGGAAAGGGAAGGGGGAAAATGGGGGAAAATCTACAAGGATTAAGAAGCATAATTGGTAAGTACAAAATAAACAAGGGGATGTTAAGAATAGTAAAGGAAATGGAGAAGCCAAAGAACTTATATGCATGACCCATGGACATGAAAAAAGGGGGGTACTGATGGAGAGAAGAGGGTACTGGGTGGAGGGGACAAAGGAAAAATAACATTGGGGCAACTGTAATAGCATAATCAATAAAATAGACTTAAAAAAACCATAACCCCCCAGAAAAACTCACACAGAAGAAACTGGGGTTGCCTGAGAATGGCCCTAATGGTTCCTTTAGAACCTAAAGGAGAGAGGATCCTTATCTTGTGACAGTCAGCTTGGTCTAACTGCCTCTCCATCTATCAGGCTTTATTTGCTGTGGGAGTCATCCAGTCCTCCCCAGCTGTGCCAACCCCTTGACCACCTGAGTGAATCATGCCCAGACATGGCCTAGACAGGAAGTACAGGCTGCAGGGTCCACGGGGAGTCAACTCACAGGCTCTGCTTTTCCTCAGTCACCCAATATACAGTGCCTGATCGATCCAGGCTTCCTAGAGGCCTGTGGGATGAATGCTGACTTGTCCTAAGGAGAAACTTTCATGACTCTCTTCCTACTCTCCACCTCAGAGGCCAGAGAGTAGGACTGTGAGGGGCATGTCTTCTGACATCTTTGGTCAAAGGAAGAGTGTCTGGAGTGAAATTTACATGCCAGGTTAAAAAAAAAAAAATTAACTTTAGACTGTAATAAAGAATAAAAAGCTCTGGCTGGTAGCAGTGGATAAGGCACTGCCCTGTGAACCCAAAGGTCACTAGTTCAATCCCCAGGCAGGGCACATAACCAGGTTGCAAGCCAGGTCTCCAGCCAGGTCCGTAGCTGGAGGCAGGTGATAGGCAACCATACACTGATGTCTCTCTTCCTCTCTGCTTCTCTCCCTTCCCCTCTCTCTGAAAATAATAAGTAAAATCTTAAATTTAAAAAAAGCAAAAAGAAAGGAAAAAGAATAAAAAACATTTATTGAAGCAAAAAAAGAGCAGCAGCCCAGGAAACACAGATTCAAGTGGCAACCTTGTGTTCCACCAAGACAAAGGGCAGGCTGCCTTTTATTGTGAGAGTTCCCACCTAGATTCTTAATTAGGTCCATTTCATGTCAATGAGATATCCAGATTATACACTTCTGAACGGTTTAAATCTCACAGTCCTGATTTTTCCGCATTATGTGTCCTGAATGGTGATTACAGAAGAGTTCTGACTGATGGGGTAAAGGAGCAGAGCATAGTGGAGGAAGCTAAGCATTTAGTCTGAGGTGGGTATAGAGAGTATGTGAGAAGCCCCCAGCTGACTGTGGGGAGTACATCTCAGCAAATAACTTTCTTCTCAGAATTCATGTAAAATGAATTTTTCTTTTCAGGGTCTACATTTGACTGAAGTATTTGAAATAGTTGGGAAGGGGATTAAAGAAAGATGAATGGAGATTCACTGTGCTGCAAATGAACATTGTCAAATTCAACACTAGCCTTCCTAGAAACCCTTCCTGTCACTGGGGGTATCTTAGCAACTCATTGCCCCACATCCACTCACTGTACTTTCACCTTTCTGCCTTCTGCACTTCTCTGCTCCCCAAAATCTAGGAGGGGGAAAGAAGACACAGCCAGGCTTCCCCCAGTCTCCTGCACAGCAGCCCTTCTGTTTCACTAACTTTGCCCTCACTGAACCTATACCTTGAATCTCACTCACCCTTCATTCATCCCAAGCAGCTGTCAGTCATTTACACACACTCTCTCTCTCTCTCTCTCTCTCTCTCTCTCTCTCTTTCCTCTCCAAGGATCACACAAATCCAGATATTGTACACAGAATCCACCAGATCATCAATGAAGATCCAGGATGTTTACCCTGACATTTTGAGAGAAGTACCATGAATGAGGTAAGTTGCAAATGGATGTCATTTTAGCTTCCAACAAGATGGTGCACCAGCACAGAATTCCAAAAAGGTGCAAGAATTTCTCAGTGTCAATGTTCCTGAATTCTGGGCAAAGGAAATCTGCCCCCCTAGTTCACCAGATGCAAATCCTTTAGACTATTACATATGCAGCATTTGTGAGAGAAGTTCGTAAACAACCTCATTCCAATAAAGAGGCTGTTAAAGCTAAGACTGAAAACATGATGATGTCCATGGATAAAGAAAAGTTAGTTAAAGCATGCTCAAGATTCTGATGTTGAATCGAGTCTATTATTGCAGCAAATGGAGGCTTTTTTGAACAACTTAACAAATAATAACTATGTTTATATATTTACATATAAGAATAAATTTATTTCAAAATATAACACTTCTGAGGTATGTTGTTTATTTTACTAAAATTTTGCCAGTTGATCATATGCACCCTGTATATGCTCACTCCCCTACTCAGGGATGCTGGAGACTGGCTCTGGTATTGAGCACATGAGTGGATGAGAGGATTTCTAAGGTTCTGGGTCAATGGGAAAGTATGTGCAAGGGAGTGGAAGTGATGGAGTTCCTTTATTGTGAGCTGTCACTCTTGTGCTAATCCCATGCTCCTCATGCTTATCTTCCTGTGACATCACTGTCCACTGGCATTTTAGCTCTCAGCCACCCATGTGTTCCTGCTTCATGTAGAACCAGAATCTGAGGACTGCTGGGCTTCCAAGGTAGATGCTCCAGCAGCCAGAGAGTTTCAGGGTGCAAAGCAGGAACTGCTAGTTTGGCAGATGAGCATGGGAGCCTATAGTCATCGTGGTGATTGTGCTGCAGGTAGGAACAGACAGGACCCCTGGCAGGGGAGAAAACTGTCCAGGAAACAGAGAGAGCTCTGCCTGGAATCTGCCATCTACTCAGACACAGGCTGGAATGGCAGAACAGGATTGCAGTGGAAAGAGAAAGGATGGATAGAGATGGGAAGAGAGTAGCTGGCCCTCAGCCTGGCGTTATGCATTGCCAGCCCTATTATCATTCACTCACATGGACTCCAGCCAAGGCACAGCACCATTAGAACACACACAAACTCACACACCCCAATTTCCTTTCTGCCCAGCCCTACTGGTTCCATGATTTGAGGGGGTGTGCCAAACGGACTGCTCCATATCTCTTTATATCTCTTATTTTCCATTAATGGTAAGATCCAGAGTTTCCTTATTTTTTGATAGCTTTACTTGCTGACCCATCATTAATTGAACACCTACCAAGGTCAGGTATTGGGAACAGCAAGGAAGAAGTACAGTGAAAAAGAATAGATAAGAGGGGTCATCCCAGTAGAAATTAGAATATAGGTATTTGTCAAATGTTCTAGGAGCCAAGAGAATTCATAGAGGAGGTGAACCAGTGGAGAAGAGAGAGATGGTCATGGAAAACACAGTGAAGGCAAACGTGGAGGCATGAGTGTCCCTGACGTGTTCAGTTGGCCCAGCTACTACCTTGTATCTGCCTAATAAAAGTCATCTCAATGTCCACACAATTGGTTTAAGGGGTTTATATACACCTTCCCTGTAGTATGTACCTTTTTAAAAAGGAGACTGATTTGGACCATGGAGGAGCCCACACTCATTGAGGAGGAATCCCCAGAGTACAAAATAGCTCTAGGAGCTCATGACAACTTTGTAAAAGTTAAGTCTGTGTAATAGTAAAGATGGGAAGGGACCATCAGGTAATGTAAATAAGGTGAGGTTTTGAACTTAAAATATTTCTTAATTTTTTTTATGTTTACCTAGATCTAGATACACACGTTATATATATGCACCCACCAATACATGTGCATAGATATGTACATATACACACACATTTCATGGGAGAGTAGCATTTTGAAGGCTGCAGGACCATAGGGCTTTGCACCCTATTGACACAGTTAATATTTGCTAGATTACAGCAAATCTCTGCTGTGCCCTTTTTTTTTTTTTTTTTTTTTTTATCATTGACCATTGCTCTTGGGTTAATATTTGAACCTGGCCATAAAGGAGATGACAGAAGCAGACCTATGGCCAACACTCAAAGTAGGAGGGGCCTTCTATAAATCAGCCCGCACCCAACAGCCAGCCCCTCTTAGCAGAGCTGCCAATTGACTGTGGAGGGAGCCTCCTTGCAACCATGAATTTCTCTGGCAAGTACCAACTGCAGAGCCAGGAAAACTTTGAGCCCTTCATGAAGGCAATTGGTGAGTGCTAAGCTGGACGCCAAAGCCGGTGGTTTTGGCAATAAGGGTCTGGTCTAATAGGTGGTGTCCAGTCATGAATGTAGACTCAATGTTGGGAATGAAAGGAGAGTCTGAGGCTTTACGCAGACCAGGGGCCATGTTATATTTGTTACTTTTGCAGCCATTTGCAGATTGTGCTAGTATTCACTGGACTAGACTACTCTGTAGGCAGGTGAAAAGAGCACTGAACTAGGGTCTAATTTGGATTGAAGCCACCTGTGCTAGTAACTCATTGTGTGGCCCTATTCATTCATTTATTCTTCTAACAAACATTAATTCAAGGCCAACCATATTCTGTTTTTTTTCTTCTTCTTCTTCTTCTTCTTCTTTTGGAAAGAAAGGGAGAGAAGCATCAATGTGTGGTTGCCTCTCACTCTCCTTCAATTGGGGGCCTGGCCCACAACCCAGGCATGTGCCCTGACTGGGATTTGAACAAGCAACTCTTTGATTTGCAGACTGGTGCTCAATCCACTGAGCCACACCAGCCAGGGTGGCCAACCATATTCTGAGCACTGTTCTGGGCAGATATAAGGCAAACAAATAACAATGAGTCACATTTCCAAAGTCACAGTTTAGAGAGGAAAAAGAGAGGAAATAAATACAATACAGAATCTCTTAATGTATACTGAGTGTTGACTCACTGCCAGGCACTGTACTAAGCCAGTGAGATGCAATATCCCATTGAGTCCTCAATTTAAAAAAAAAAAGAAAGAAAATAAATACTGAATTAGTACTATTATTTTTTCCATTTTAAAATCAAAGCAATGGAAGCCTTGAAAGGTTAAGTAATCCCAACCAAGGTCACTCAGGTAGAAAGTGTTTGCAGCAGAATTTGAAGCAGGTAGTGGTTTCTAGAAACCCCATTTTAACCCCCTGTGTCCTCCAGAGGATTGTACAGGGGAATGTGGTGCTTATGGGAGGGCATGGAAAGGATGCCTGATGATGGTAAGTGAGCCTTGGCTAACCCTTGGAAGATGAGTGGGTGTCCACTAGGGAACTAAGGAAGGGGATTGTACAGCAGGTTGAGGAAGCCTTGGAGTATGGGGAGCAGTGTGACAAGGAAGGGTGCCGAAGAGGAGAAGGGTGGGAAAGACAGCGAAGACAGAGAGAGGAGGACCTCCAGGGCCACCAGAGAGCTTGGGTCTTCTCATGTAGGGCAAGTCATGCCACCTCTCAGTGTCTCACATCTTTTACCTGTGTAACAGGACCCCTCACTATCAACACACATGGTTTTGTGAACCTCAATTCATAAAGCACCATAAACATGCTCTGAAACTTGTGAAGCTCTGTCCCAGGGCGTGGGATTCCTGGTAACTCTTCCTTGAGAGACTTGACAGCAGAGGTCAAAGTAGGGCTGGGTAAACAGTGTTTACCAGGACAATCCCAGTACGCGTGTTTTTGCTCTGGTGTAAATTTTAACAACCCCTGCCCCTGCTCCATCTCACTCTCAGGAGTGACCTGGCTTAGAAGAGAAACTGTATTGGTCAACCTGAATGTGGAGGATAAAATGCTTATACTAAAAGAGTAAAGTTTCTGGGTGTTAAAGGAGGAGGAGTGAGGAAGGAGAGTGAGCAAGAACCAGCGTGTGCGCACTAGGGGAGAGCTGCTTCAGGCCAGAGGTGTACCTTTTTTATAAGCCAACCAGTAACACAGTGAGCTGGCCAGGGCAGGTCGAATGAGGCCCCTGATCTTTCCCTTCAAAGGTCAAAGCCCAGCCCTGGCTGGTGGCACAGTGAATAAGGTGCTGGCCTATGAACCCAAAGGTGGCTGGTTCGATTCCCCAGCCAGGGCACATAACCATGTTGCAAGCCAGGTTGGCAGGTGAAAGGCAACCGTACATTGATGTCTCTCTCCCTTTTGGCCTCTCTGCCTTCCCCTCTCTCTAAAAATAATAAATAAAATCTTAAAAAAAAAAAAAAAAAAGGTCAAAGCCCATATTGCTCACAGGACTCCAGTACATGTCCGTGGCCTCCAGAAAGACACAGCATCTCCCTCTCCCCTTCCATACCACAGAGTCTCTTGTGACCTTCACCTTGCAACTCTCACCTCCACCCATCTCTAAACCTCAAATGGTTTCCTCCAGGTCTGTCTGATGACCTCATCCAGAAGGGAAAGGACATCAAGGGAGTGTCGGAAATTGTGCAGAATGGCAACCACTTCAAGGTCATCATCACCACCGGGTCCAAAGTGATCCAAAATGAGTTCACTTTGGGGGAAGAAAGTGAGCTGGAGATCATGACAGGAGAGAAGGTCAAGGTAGGACAGGTCGTTCAAGCCACACACTGCTTCCAGACTTTCCTTGGAGCCTGATCCCAGGGCTTTCTCCCTCAGGGTCCCACCTGACAATTCCCACCATGAACCCTATCTCTGAACTTATTTCTGGGTGAGAAGCAGAGAGACAAAGACAGCTTTTAAGGAAGAATCTCTTAGGGAAATCTCCCATAAGGACTGTCTAGGGATTCTCTGGCCCAAGAATCCAAGCTTTCCCAATATGGAGGATATGGGGGAACAAGGCATAGAGTGAAAGTCTAAGTCTCGGGTTCTCCCAGGACCAACAGTGGGCAAGTGGTGGTCAGGGAAAACCCCTTAACAGAGCCCTGAGGTCATCCTTGAGTCCAAAGTAAAGTCAACTGAGCTTTGTTAGGCCTGGAGCTGGTGGTTATGGGGAGAGGCTTCCTGGAGAGAGGTGCTGGCAACACCAGAACACCAGGGCCCAAAGAAGACACTCAGACCAAACTTCAGGGGTGATCACTGAGCATCTGGCCTCAGTTATCTGTAAAATAGTCTCCTTTCCCAGACTGAGAGCAGAGCAACACCACTTCCACTGGGCTGTGTCTGAAGAGTGTAATGAGTGCTGGGTATGGGCTATGTGAGTGTCAGCAGGAGATGGCAGGGAGATCCAGGCACCGGGGTGCCTGTGACCAGGACCCTTTCTTCCCCTGGAAAAAACTCCACATACCCCAGCACAGCCTTCTTTACTCCTCCCCTCCAGACATCTCTGTGCATTGGGCTCAGCATGTTGGTACGCTTACCTCATCTGGTCAGGCTTTATTTCTGTTTCTTCAGATATAACACTACAGGTCAAGAAATGTGTGATAAAATTTAGGAGAAGCATTCTTTCAATATGCCCATAGGAAGAGGCAGGTGGCCTTGGGTTTTACCCTAGGCTTTTTCCAATTGCCCATTTTGGAGACAAGTTTTTAACCTCAGCCAGTGTCTTCTGCTCACTGTTACCTCTTCCTGGGTTTCTATTCCCTCTCCCTGGATGTATAAGGCTGGAAAAGGATGTCACAATACAAAAGGTAAGCATGCTGAAGGGAATAATGCATACCAAAGCAAAATAGGTTCTCTCCCAAACTGGCCAGTTTTTAATTCTGCTACTACCTACCTCCATTAGCTTGGAGAATTGAGATTTTACTCAGCTTTACTTTAGTGTTCACATTTGAGCCAGATAATGTCTTACGCTGATTTTTAGATCAGGTACCATACATGAAAAGTCTAGCAAAAGAAACCCTAACATATCTTCAGTCCTTAAATGCACCTCACTTCTGTTTACAGCCAGAGAACTGAGTGTTTGGCCTTGTATAAAGATAAATGGTGTGGCTGTTGTAAGCAGAAACTCATGTAGAGGAACCAACCTCATTAGCAAGGGTTTTGCTACTTGCCTAGATCCTTTCTCACAGGCCATCCTTTTTGTTCCCTGCAGGCAGTGATTCAGAAAGAAGGAGAGAATAAACTGGTGTCATCTTTCAAAGGCATCAAGTCCGTGACTGAATTCAATGGAGACACAATCACCAATGTAAGTTGCCTCCCTGAGATTGTGGTTCCCAGGGCTGGAGGGAAGGAAAAAGGTGAAGATTGAAGAGCAGCCTTCCCCACCACCTTTTCTGTTGTCAGTCTCTGCTACCACTTCCTGAGGACCCATTATGTTCCAGGCAGTTAATGCACATTCTCTCCAATCTTCCCTGAGTTTTCTAAGTGGGGAAACTGAGGCAAAAACTAGCCAGGGAATGGCAGAGCTAGGGTTCCTCTGAATGGGATCTATCTCACAGGGCTGTCAGTCACAGCTGTCTCACTGCACTAGCTTAAGGGGAGCCACTCCCATTACAGGTAGCTTAGATTTGCATACTTACTATAATTTGGCAGTGTCTCTCAGTAAGAGTATTGGCCTAACAAAACCAGTACAGTGCATTAGAGCTGCTTTGCATCAGATAAAAGAACAGTGCCTTGAGGAAGGGGAATCTTTTTCTAATTCACCAAAGACCACATGCCAGGCAGCAGCCCCAGCTGGTGTTGCCCCACTTCTGGTTCCCTCAGGCTGTCCTTCCACCACCACTTTCCTGGGCAGGATTCCCCACTCCAGCCTCCCCACTTCCTTCTCCCTCATTGCCATACCCTTCCTTCAGGCAACCTAAATAAGATGGCAAAGAGAGGTAGGTGCTGGGCAGGAGGAGACACAGGATCTTGCACAGCCCACCTTCCTGTCTCCACTGGAAGGTAGCCATGGGACACACTCCTAGGCCAAAGGGCAGAAATGCATTCATCCCCCTCCTGTGGGGATTCATGGGCACCACTTTCCATTGACATAGAAACCACATTTAAGGAAGGCTTTGCTGGGCCAAAAGTTGGACCCTTTTATTGTTTTTTCTATTTTTATAACATTGCAATAATTATTAGCCATAACTCTTCTACCTCAGCACTAACCAGGAAGCCACAGAGACCTCTACTGTATGGGCCCTACAAGCCCAGGGAACTCATGGCATTTATAAGGAGAATCGTCCTCATGGTGATTTTATGGCAACTTGTGACTGGCACACTCCTGTTGTGTGTGCCACATTATTCTTGGTGCCTGGCTGCTGGCTATGCCTGATTCTGATTCAGCGCAGTGTTATCCATCAGTTATGTCCCTTAGGCTCTTCCCTGCTCCCAGGATGTTTTAGGGAGTAAAAAGGCAGAATGCTGTCCAATGAATCTGTCATCACTCAGTTCAAGTGGAAAAATCCCTCAGTTAGGAAGAGAGTGAGCATCGGCCATGAAGCATGCAGTCCGTCTCAGACCTCACCCCCACACATTCTCAGCAGAGCAAAGGAGGCACCAGCAGGGGAGTGGGAGATGTGTCCCGGACTCAGCACTGATGAGTCCTTTAATGTTCTCCATTTCTTCTAATCTTCACATCTTCTATGAGGGAGGCAGAATGAGGTATTCAATAGACAGGCTGACCTGCCCAAGGTCATCTACAATGAGTTGGAGAACCAAGGTTCAAACCCAGATCTTTCAACACCACTCCATTGCTGCTGAAGTGAAGAAATTCTTTTTTAACAATGATAGCATATCCCATGTCATTGTCATATCTCCTTCCAAAAGATCAGTGGGAAGGAGGGGAGGGGGAGAAGAGAACAAGCCTCAAAAACAAAAATTGATGAGCCTAAAAAATCCAATGTTTTCATATGCTTCACAGCTTGGGGAGGAAAATTGTTCTTTACCTACTATGTTTCAGTCTGGGTGCCTAGGTGTTTCCATGTACATGTGTCCTTGCTAGTCATAAGCATTTGGTACTCAATGAAACTTGGAGAAGTTGGATTGAACAAGACTGGCTTTGATGATCCTGCTCTAAAAGCTATTAATGTAGAAAGGAATTCAGTAAGAGGCAGGACAACTCTCCATGTGAGGAAGTAAGACAAAAACTTGGCATGGGATTTTAGAAAAGATTGCCAACCCTTTCTCTGGCCCTATAAAAAGCAGGAGAATCTTTGGGTTTTATTTAGAGCTATTGCCATGGCTTAGTCACCTTTACAATTCAACATCAGATGGACATTGAATGATTTCTTTTCTGATTTTCAGACCATGACATTGGGTGACATTGTCTTCAAGAGAATCAGCAAGAAAATTTAGACAAGCCTGCATTTCATATTCTTTTACTATGTAAAATTAACATAATAAAGTAAGTTTTATTTTAAAAAATGTCTTTGCTTCTTGATGGCCTCACATTGATGGTGTTATTGATATCAGTAAGTACCATAACCTATGTTTTCATAAACTTTGATAATTTGGTCTGAAGTAGATCCTAAGCTGCCCACTTGGGTGACCAATCAAGGAACATGAAATATGACTGGATCTGTAGAACAGCCCTGGAATGACCTCTCCTAGGAGTTGGAGCAAGAGGGTATGTATGTGGTGTGCTGGCCCAAAGGGTGGCTCCACATGAGGACAGAGCAGGAATGCTGGGCAGACAAAGGAGAACTATGCACATGACCATGGCCGTAGCAGCCCCACCCACCAGTGCACATGAACAAAAAGAGTAGGCACTGACCCACCAAATGAATAATTCTCCCTCCAAGGGAAGGCCTGAATGAGGAGCTTAAAAAGATGTGCTAAAAAAGTAAACAGAGGAATCTCTAAAGGAAATTCTCTTCATACCATGAGTGGAGGCAGCATGTGGGAGGAGAATGATTTCTTTGAACAGTACCTTGTGTCAGGCACTGGTAGTTGTTACCAGTTAAGTTGCATCTTCCCCAAATTTACATGTTGAAGTCCACAACCCCATCACCTCAGAATGTGACCTTACTTCAAAATAGTCATTGCAGATGCAGCTAGTTAAGTTAAAATGAGGCCATGCTCGAGGTGGGCCCCTAATCCAATGCAGTTGGTCTCCTTATTAAAAGGGGGAATTTGAACACAGAGACACCCCCACCGGACGCACACCAGGTAAAGACTGGAGTTGTGCTGCCATGAATGAGCCAAGGACCTACCAGAGGCTGGGGGAGGCATCCGTAACAGAGCAGATCGTTGCCTTCAGAGAGAACTTGGCTCTGCCAGCACCTTGCTCTCAGATTTCTAGCCTCCAGGCTGTAAGATGATACAGATGGTAAGATGTTTAAGCCTCCCAGGCCGTACAATTTGGTTACGGCAGCCCTAGCAAACTAATGGTGTTCATTCCATCTCCAAAGAGCTGTCCACCTCTGACATTTCCACCTTCATCATGTTTCTCAGCTCCCAGAACTATGCCCAGCTCATAGAACGCTCTCAACAAAGGTGCCATTGTGGGAAAACCCAGTTTTTCTCCTCTACTTTCACATAGAACACTTTTTTCTGCCATTTCTGATCACTGGATATGTGGGTTTTTTCCCCATATTAAGCAATTTTAGGATACCAGCTGGGTGTGCTACAATTTACCTCAATTCTGACTATCTACCCAGGAATCTCAAGTAAGATCCCACAGGCAAGGGCTCAGTCTTGTGACTGCCATCCTCCCACACACTTCATTATTTTTTTAACCCTCATCCCAGGATATACATATTTATTGATTTCAGAGAGGGGTGAGAAATTGATGTGAGATGTGAGAAACATCAATTGTTTGCCTCCCATACGCACCCCTATGGGGGATTGAATCCACAACCCTTTAGTGCACAGATGACACTCCATTCAACTGAGCCACCATGCCAGGGCCTTTCTATGTGCTTTAGGTGCCAATTACAAGTAGCAGGCCCCAGGTTGTTCCCCACTTCTGTACCCTTGTTATTTAAGTGCCATCTCTTTCAAGGAAGCTTTCTACACTGCACAGCTGAAAATACTCTTTCCTTCTCTCTGGCATTTTAACTGCACATTCTTTTGGAATGAGATTCTTTCTGCCTTGCACTGGAATGTTCTCCATACCTTTGCCTTCCTTCTCCCATGTGGAGCGGGGTCTTGGAAAAAAGCATTATTTCAGGAACAAAGGCTAACTTAAGGAAAGAGCTTCGGAGCTTTAATAAGAACCCAAAGTTGGGAGATACAAAAAAAATCCAAGAAGCCAACAGCATAATACAATATACCACTGACAAAAATAAATTCCAGATAAACCAAAGAGCTGAAAGAATAAATATGGACTATCAGAAGAAGACCTTAAACATGGTGCAAAAGCCATGAGGGAAAAAATTAATTCATTTTACTGCCTCAAAAAATCTTTAATTTTATATGAAAAAAAGACACTATAAACACAGTTTTAAAAAAAGCAACAATGTGGAAGAAAATATTTGTAACTTACATAACAGAGGTTAGTAGACCTAATATAAAATCCTCCCCTAAATTTATAAGACCAACAAGTCAATGGCAAGGTGGGTTGAGAACATTAATAAGGAATTCACAATATGAAATGTGCTTAGTCTCAGTAATCAGGAAGGAAGACTGTAAGATGAGATATTGTTTGACAAATCAAACTGGTAAAAGGTAAAAAGGTTGGTAACATCCAGTGTTTGCAAGGTGGTGGAGATGTAAATTGGTACAGCCCATCTGAAGTACCATTTTATGGTTCTCATTAATTTCTCAGCATGACTTCCCTAACACCTAGCAATGCTGCTGTTGTGTATCTCCCAGAGAAATGTTTAAACACATATGCACAAGCAAGCATACAAAGCTGCAACAGCCAAAAACTGAAAACAAATGCCCATCAGTAAAAAAAGGTCAGATAAGCTCTGGTACTGCCATGCCCTGAAATAAACAGTGGTAGATTAAACAAATGAGGCAGTTTTATATGTACTGTCATAGAACTAACTCTGAGACAAAACTTAATTAAAAAAAGAAAAAGCAAGTTGTGCTGCCCCAGTGGATCTGCTGGTTGGAGCATTTTTCTGTACACCAAAAGGTGGTGGGTTCAATTCCTGGCCAGGACATGTACCCTGGTTTCGGGTTCTATCCCTGGTCAGTGCATGTGAAGGAGGCGGGAGGCCACTGATGGATATTTCTTCTCATATCAGTGTTTCTCTCTACTTCCCTTCCCTTTGCTCTCTTTCTAAATTCAATGAACATATCCTCAGATGAGGATTACCAAAAAAGCAAGTTTCAGAACAATATCAACAGTATAATGTCACTCAAGTAAATTTTATTAAAATATGAGACCAAATTATCTATTTATGTAGATATACATATATGTATATGAACATGTACATATATGTAATGGTCATTGTTTCTACAGTGGGAATAGGAATTAGGTGGGAGGTCAAGGGAGCTTTTTGTGTTATTTATATTGTTTGAATCTTTCTCAAGGAAGTAGTTTTGTTAAACTACTTTTTAAATTTTTTTAAAGATTTTATTCATTAGTTTTAGAGGGGAAGGGAAGGAGGGAGGAAGAAAGGGAGAGAAACATCAATGTATGGTTGCCTTTCACCTGCCTCCAGCTGTGGCCCTGGCTGGAGACCTGGCTGGAGACTTGGTTATGTGTCCTGACTGGGAATTGAACCAGTGACACTTGGGTTTGCAGGCCAGGGCTCAATCCACAGTGCCACACCAGCCAGGGCTAAACTATTTTTTTAAGTGAGCAATGACTTTTTAAAGAATAAATGATGTAAAGTAAAAATATTAGGCTTGAAGATATCGTTTAACTAATCTATGAATTTAGGCCTCCGTTTTCCCATCTGTAAAATAGGTGACGCAATACCTTCTTCTCTAATGGCTCTTATAAGGAGCCTAGAAACAATGCAAGCGCCATCCAAATGAAGCATGTAATTATTGCCACTTGGACTCCTTAGGCAACTGAGGCTGCATTTGACACACAGACTGTTAACAGAAACTCTGTTGTGCCAGGAGAAATACTAGTGATGAAGAGGCAGTTTACTAGGACTGCCCAGCTGGTACATAGTGGAACCGAGTCCTTAGACCCAAGGCACCGGAGGAGGGAAGAAGTAGAAATGAGGTCTTCTCAGCAAGGCCTCTAAGGAGCTGGAAAGTCTCCTTCTAACTGGGAACAATGCTGAGTTTAGAAGAAGACTGTTTGTATGTTTTCATCTAAAAAGAGAATAAACTTTAGATACTGAATTTAGATTTTTGTACAGGTTTCCAAGGAGCTTTGGGCCTGAAGCCAACTTCAAATAAAATGAATAAACAGCTATTGGGTGTATCAGCTATTTTTATCTTGACCCCTCTTCCTCCGACCCCTCTACCTTTGCTCTGAATGTCCTGTGTGCGTTCCACCAACAGGACGTGCCTTCCCCTAAAAGCCAATTGGTTTAAGAAGAGCCAGTTTTGGTGTCTTTGTCCACACTTAAGTAGACATTTCTGTTGGGTACTTTTTCTTTTTTTCATTTTTAGAGAGGGGAAGGGAGGAAGAAAGAGAGGGAAAGAAACATCAATGTGTGGTTGCCTCTCACACGCCCCAACTGGGGACCTGGCCCACAACCCAGGTTTGTGTCCTGACTGGGAATCAAACCCATGACCCTTGGTTCACAGGTTGGCTCTCAATCCACTAAGCCACACCAGCTGGGGCTATCTTTTTTTTTTACTGGTTGCCATTAAAGTAAAGAATGATTTTTTTGTCTTATTTTTTCATGAGAAGGGGGTTCTTAGTTCATACTTAATCTTCAGAACACTTGTTCTATACATACTAAAGGCATATCGAACATCCCATGATTTTCTAGTATTTCTTATCTGAAAAACATGAAGATGTAGAACTTACTTATTTTTACAATCTGGCCATACTCAGCCAAATCAGAGCTAAGCAGCACTAAGCTCTGAGGAGACATTGGTCCCTGGGAGACTTGCTGTCTACCAGGGAGACCAACCTGTAATCCGCACAGCAACAGTATGAGCCATGCCGTGATGCTAGTGGGTACAAGATCCAGACCCTGGAAACTGTCTTAGGAGGTGGCATTACCACTGACTTGCAAAGCATTCAAGTATATTTTTTGGCAGGGAGGTGTGGCATGAATTAAGGCTTGGCAAGAGATGGCAAAGAAGGCAGAGTCTCTGGAGTGAATATCCATTACTCTGGTAAGGAGTTTGAACTTTATCCTGGAGATCATGGGGTACCATTGAAGTGTTTTCACCTATAAGAATAGCATGGTACTAAACACATTGCAAAACAAATTATTCTGACCACAGTGTTGAGGATAATGAGAAAGGCCAAGGCTGAATACAATGAGACCATTAGGAGTTGGCAGCAATGGTCCAGGCAAGAGATGTTGAAAGCCTGAACCAAGGGGGTGCCTGGGAGAATTGATCAAAGCAGAAAGGTTCAAGAGGGTTTAGGAATTAGAGTCAATGGGCCTTAGTAATTAAGCATGAGAAGTGTGTTAGAAAGATATATCTCAGGGATGAATCTATAGGAAATAAGGTACACTCAAAAGCGTTGTCCTGATGAAAATTGAATGCAAGCACCATTTATAAAGGTGTAGTTAGAGTAAAGGAAGCCAACAAGGTAAGTGAGGCACTAGCAACCACAGAAAGCCATCAGTGCCCATAGGCCTGCAGAGCAATGTGGGGATCAGCATTACGGGAGCCCAGTGAGCGCTGGAGCCATGAGACAGCCACCCAACAGGAGCTGAACACTGGTGGGGCAGGTAGGAGGCAGGGAGCGGGCAGGGACGATAGAGTGTAGTAGGGAATAACACCCCACTTCTCTCTCATTCTGCCTCCTGTCTCCTGTTGTCACCTCCTGTTGGCTGAGAAAGCAGAGGTCAGCCTTTCTTGGCAGAGAGCAGGACAGAGAATGCTGGAAAAGGGATGTAGGGGCAAATGGAGACAAACCGGCATGATGGGAACGCCTTTAGTTGCCGGTGCACCTGAACTGGCTTAGGCCAAAATTAAAGTGGGGTGGGAGAGTGATTCATGTAACTGGAAAAACTAGGTAAACCCAAAGCCTTACAACAATGTCATCAATACTTTTCCCTCTATCAACTCCTTTTTCTCCCTCAATGCCAGCCAGCTATGTTCTCCCAGGACTTTTCAATAGCAGTGAGCATGACCACCAGCACCTCCAGGGTGACAAATTGAGTGCCTGTGTTTCCAGAGAAGAGCAGGGACTCCTTCTCCCATTCAGAAGGGCCCCAGCAAGGGTACGATTGTCTGGCCTGAGTCACGTGCAATGGTGTGCTCAAGCTAGATAGGACTGAGGCAGGAGAGTAAAAAGCTAGGAGAATCCTAGGTAAGTGGAATAGGGAAAATAAGGCATGAAAATCAAACAGGGCCAAATAGTTTGAGCCACTCACAGCCAGCAATAGCTTATCTCCCCTAACCAAGGACACTTGAAAGCTGATGGCTTGTACCTCCCCTCCCTAACCAAAGAATACACAGCTTAAATCTTCCTGGCCTGGGAAATAAAGAACAAAGACCCGATAAATGTCAGCTAAGCCCAAGGACAAATGAAGCCAGACAAACAAATAACAAAAATACTATTAAAAGCCAGACAGACCAAGATAAATGTAAAACAGTAAAACGGACAGAAAAATATCCCAAAGACCCCCTATGTGCTCTTTTTGAAGCATCAGCATATTTTTAAAAAGCAACCTGAAAACTAATGAGTATTCTGATAACACCCTCCCCTAAGACTCTCACTCACAGAAAAAAGGGATAGAAAGCCCTCAGAACAAAGATGCAAAGGGGATTACTCTAGAGCATGCCCAGGGCCCTTCTCGGGCATGAAATTTTTGTTTCCTACTAATCTCTAAGGGTCCCAAGGAGACTTGCAGCCCAGAGGAGTAGTGGGCAGTGGCAGCTCGACCTCGGCTTATCCCCTGATTCTCTCTAGGCCCCTTTTTCTCTGACTCCCAGGGGAGCTACCAGCAACCCTGCTTTGGCTCACTCCTTTCCTCTAACCTTTCTAAGGAGCCACCTAGGCTGTCTCCTGTTGCTTCTCCTGCCCTAAATCCCTCCTTAGGGAAGGGCTGTCTTACAAGGCCAAGTACAAGTCTCAGCCTCAATAAATGCATTCTCAAAGTCACCTGGGCTCATGTTGTGAAACCTTTTCTACACAAACTCCAGAACCTACACATTACAGGCTGTCCTAAGCCAGACCTGCTTGGGGCTGGTGCCTGTCCAGTGACAGTACCAGCTCCCAACTTAACCTACAGCTTGGTAGCATGACATTGGCAAATGTTACAAACATCTACCAGCTTACCACTGACTCTTGGGCCATCATTGTATGTCAGGATATGCTGTGCCATGAGAGATTTAGGCTGAGTCCTGAGCCAACCTGTCCTATACAGCCCCCTAAGAACCTCATGATGTAGATGAACATCTCTAGAGAAGTTGTTGGGACTGTTAGCAGAAGTAGGGAGGAGAAGTTAGGCTGAAAAGATGAGCTATAGAAGCGCATTGCAGGAGAAGAAAGAGAGGAAAGCATCTAAGATAATATATCAGATCTTGGGGAACTAGGTGGACTGTGAGGTCGAAAATAGGGGTTTGGAGGGAAATAATAAGTGAGTTCAAGTATAAATAAGTTAAGTATGAATTGCCTGAACACCTAATGCCATGAGGAAGATAAAATTCTTCCACTCAAGAAACATGTACTCTAACAAGACGGGTGGTGGATAAAATGCAAAGGACTGTCTTATAAGGCCAAATGTGAGTGCCAGCAAAGGACACAAAGCACATAGCTGGAATTCTATCTGCTGTTTCTAATTGTAGTTCCCAGCATTGCTCCAGCTCTTTGCCAAACCTGGGAGGGTGCAAGGTCTACAAAGGAATTCCACACCTGCCACACCTGCCCAGGCAGTGAGACAGGGCTGTGGTGTGCTAAGTGAGAATTTAGAAACCCTGTGTTGGTGAATGAGGGAGAGAAAGAAGGCAAACTGGACATGGCTGTCAATGTGATGAGTAAGTAGGAAGGAAGATTCATTCTCCTGAAGCCTGGAAATCAGGATTCAAGTTCCCCATCTTCTGCTCAGAGGCTTGCAGCTGTGCCTGCATGACTGGTCTGCGAAGGCTTGACAGTAAGACTGCTGGGCAGGCAGATGCAGGACCTCTAAAGATGCCCACGTGCCAACTCCTGGGCCTGTGAATGTGTTTCCTTACATGGCCAAAGAGATTTTGCAGGTGATTAAGGTAAAGATCTTGAGGGAAGGAAATTATCCTGGATGACCACAGTAGGCCCAATGTAATCATTAGCATTCTTATAAATGAAAGAGGAAGGCAGGAGGAGTAGAGGAGCGATTTCTGGCTAGGGGACCGCAAACCAAGGGATGTGGGCATTCTGGAGAAGCTTTGAGAAGGTGAATGAAAGCAAGAAATATGTTCTTCTCCTAGAGTCTCCAGAAGGAACCCAGCTTTGCTGACACCTAGATGGTAGGCCTGTGAGACCCATTTGGACTTCTGACTCCTAGAACTATGAAATAATAAACCTGCATTGTTTTTAAAAGAGTTTATTTATTAATTAGAGAGAAAGAAAGACTTCACTTTCTTGTTCCATTTATTTATATATTCATTGGTTGATTTTTGTATATATCCTGACCAGGGATCAAACCCCCAACCTTGGTGTATCGTGATGACACTCCAACTGAGCTACCCAGGCAGGGCAATAAACGTTTTAAGTCACTAAATTTGTGGTAATTTGTTATAGCAAGAGGGAACAAATACAACTCTAAGGACATCTGAGAAACTGCTGGACCAGAATGTTCTCCAACCAAGCCCTGTGAGGTGGCCGAGGCAATAATGAGGACTAAGTTCATGCCAAAGGTAAGTGAACCCATATGTTGGCCTGCAGTCCTGCTGCATGCTGTGCTTTTCTGAGATTGATGGGGTACTCCTGGACAATGTGAGATTGGGGAGTTGTATGAGATGCTGGGCCAGGAGGGGACAAGGGGCCTCCCAGAAGCTATTTACCTTCACCCACTGGGTGTTCATTCACAACTGTGCACACCGTGGTCCCGAAGCTTGCACCTCTGCCTGCCAGATGTTATACTATTCTCTGCTGTGCCCCAACTATATGAATTCCCTTCTGCACCCTTTAGAAAAATAAACCTTGAGCAATTCCTCCAAACAGTGGCTGTATCTTGACTTTAATATGTGTGTCTGCCAATACATTGGTGGTGCAGTGGGCAGGTTGCTTAGTCTGAAGTGTAGTAATCAGAGGTTTTACACTAGTTTTCTATGACCCTGGGGTTAGAAGTTTCAGAATTCAGTTGTTACCCCAGTTTAAGTAAAGATTTCTTTAATGGTCTTTAACTATCTATTCTGCTACTTGCATGTAGCAAACCCCATTTTCACAGATTGACAACACTACTGATTAATGTGTTCTTCTAAAGTTAAGCTGATTACCATGGTGTAAATATTCCCATCATGGCCAATGGCAAGGTATCAATGTAATGTTGGTAATGCAGAGCTGGAAAGAGATGTGCACAGTCCACTCTCACATGCTGGTAAGAGCTTGTTCCAGCATAGCATTGCTTACCTCCACCCTTTACCTTCACTTTCTGATTAGGAAGAGGGACACCCCAACAGCAGCATGGTTGGAATGCCCATGGAGCACTTATAATGAACGAGGCAGTTTTCAGGGCATTACCTTTTTAAAAATTCTCACAGCAACTCTCTGTGGTCAGTAGAAATGAGGCAACTGAGGTCTGGGTGAAATAATCAGTCCAAGGTAATAGCTTGTGATATACACTCAATTTGTCTCAATGGCCATAATCCTTTTTTTTTTTAAGATTTTATTTATTATTTTTGGAGAGAGGGGGAGGGAAAGAGGCAGAGAGGGAGAGAGACATCAATGTATGGTTGCCTTTCACCTGCCTTCAGCTATGGACCTGGTAGGACCCGGCTTGCTTCCTGGTTATGTGCCCTGGCTGGGAATCGAACCAGCAACCTTTGGGTTCACAAACTGGCACCTTTTCAACTGTGCCACCAGCCAGGCCAGTGCCCATAATCTTAAAAGCTACATTAAAGTCTTCTCTTATACTGTACTGTTTAATACAGAAGCCACTAGCCACACTGGCTATTTTAATTGAAATGAAATAAAATAAAAATTTACTTCCTCACTCATAACAGACACATTTCAAGTGCACATTAGTCACATGCTGCTAGTAGCTACTGTATTGGACAATAAAGATATAATACATTTCCAACATCACAGGAAATTCTGTTAGACAGTGGTGCTCTGAATAGATTGTCAGAAAGAAAGAAGCCACACATTTGCTTGGAAACAGTGTATTTAATGGCTTTTGTTGATGGCAGTAACATAAAAACTCAAATACACAGTTCATATCTCTTCTGCTCTGAGATAAGCAAATTCATTCACTCATTCATTTATTCATTCATTCATTCAATACACATTCACTGAGCACCTACTATGTTTCAGGACCTGTGCTGGGTTTGGGGGTAGAAAGATGAATAAAAGGACGCAGCTCCTATCCTCTAGGAGCTCACAATCTGATAGAGGCAGCAGAGAAGTAGAAAGCCAATTACAATGCCATGAGGAGAGAGTTGTGATGGGGGATTTGAGAGTAATATAAGAGACTCAGAAAGACAGGCAGCTGATTCAAAGGCATTCAGGGAAGTCTTCACAGATGGGCTGATTTCCAAACTGAATGCTGAAAGATGAATAAAAGTTGGCAGGTTGTAGGTGTTTTAGATAGAAAGTTCAAAAGGAGGCACTGAGAACCTGAGTCAGTCAGGGACTGGTGTGTGAGTGGGTTTGACTGAAGTCTGGGGTGCAGCAGAAGCAGGAGAAGTTAGGTGCCCTTGAGTGGCGCACTGAGGAGGGGCAGCTGGGGAAGGGAAAAAGGAAAGAGACAGTTTTATTTGGGATGTGCTGAGTTGGATGTGCCTGCAGAACGTTCCAGGGGGTGTGTGGGGCGGGAGCTCCAGGACAAGGTTGGGAAATACAGATTGAAGAACATCAGGCTCAAGGTGGCCAACAAACCAAGGGCCTGCTGAGCTCTTGCAGAGAGTGTGTGGACTGAGATGAAGGTAAACTAAGAGTGATCAGTATAAACAAAACCAACTACAGGAAATAGCAGCATATCAGGGCATGCAGAGAGACAGGGACAGAGAAGAAGACTGAGCAACCCCCTCAGAGGACCAGCACGAGGAAGTGGTGTTGCAGAAATCAAATGCTGGGAGTGTCAGCTGATGCAGAGTTGCCCAAGAACCCAAGGGCTAGAAAGTACCCACCAGAGTTGGCCTTGGCAAAACCTATTTCAGTGAAGTTCTGGAAGCCAACCTGCAGCGGTTTCAGGAAGAAATGAAAAGTGAAAGAAAGAAGATAATAACTACGGGAGATAAATCCTTTAAAACAATACTCAGCTGTGAAGATTATGACTGAAGACTATCACCAGCATGTTTGTTGACTGCTTTGAAGAAGCCAGGGAACAGAGAAATTTCAAGGATCCAGGGTGGAGAAGGAGTAATAGGTGAAGCAAGACCCTAAGGGCATAGGGCAGCAAGGAGTCCAGAGCACAGGTGGAGGAGGGACGAGGCTCCGCCTCCCCTACTGGGAAAAGGAGGGGAAGGAAGGATAGAAGCAGGTATCATGTGTGTGAATGTAGGGAAGGGAAACTGAGGGAATCCTATGTTCTGGCCTCCATTTTCTACATGAAACAGGAGGTGAGAAGCTGACAGCAAAGGATTTGAAAGAGGGAGTGAAAGCCTGAAATAGTTTTTTGACAATAGGGGATGAGAGCCAATGAGTAGCACATGAAGCACTTGTGGGCTGCACCCAAAAGCCGGCTGAGGTTGGAGAGTAGGAGTCCACAAAGGCACCTGTGCTCAGAAAGGCCACGCTCTTTTCCCTGGCTGTGCTCAGCATCTCCAGGAGCAGCAGAGGAAAAACAAGACAGGAGAATTAATCCAGTGTTGGGACCATGGCAGGCAGGCAGGCAGAGTGTGCAAAAAGGAAGGAAGGAAGGCTAGAGAACTGGCTGATCTGGAAGGAAGTAAAGACAGAAAGAGGGTGAAACACATGACATCAGAGAGTAATCTGGGATGGAGAAAAGAGATAGAAAGAGGAGAAAAAAGACAGAAAGCAGAGAAAAGGTGGGAAGCAATAACCAGAAAAACATTAAAAATGCAGAAATTATGGGTGATGACAGTGTCCAGGGTGTGGTCAGAAGAGAGTATTGATGGCAAAAAATGGAATTGAGTGAATAAAAAAAATCTGGGAAGCAAAAGCGTTAGATGGTTTGGGAAGTAGACACAGAACACACTAAGTTTGAGGAGGAGGGGGTGGAAAACGGGGCCATGATATGGGGAAAGACCAGACAATGGTGACAAAGGAGGAAAAAGGCTTGGGAGGAGGTTTTATATGAGAGTAGAAGAGTGGTCATTTGTGCCAGTTTTGTCCTGGGAGAAGGCTGATGCCACCTCTAGGCCTGGAGTGTGGGGCTTGGCAGAACTGTCAGACTTCCTGTGAAAACTTCTAGAGAACGGGTATCCTCAAACAAGAGCCAAGTGCCAACACAAGCATTCTGCAAAGAGGTGGCACAGTTGCAAAGCTTTAGAGAAAGCCTTTGGTAGAGTCATTTAGACAAGGGGCGGAGGGAGGCAGCAGGTCATTCTGAAGATGAGAGGGTGGGAATGGAGAAACTAACACTTCAGGCAGAGATGACAAATATTGGGCTGGAGGCATCACTTGTCAGCTAGAGATCAGGTGGTGGAGAAGATTTGGTGATACTCTCAAGTGGAGGGCTCTGCTGCAGGATCACCCAAAACATTGGTGAGAAGTTTGGGATCCCAGAAAATAAAAGGACAACTAGATTGATTGATTCCTGAGATCCTCATTCTTGGGTAGAAACCAAGCAGCCTCCTGGGAAATGAAGGCAAATTAGTCACGCCCCCAGAGATCCTACCCCAAATATGGAGAGTCCAGATTAGATGTTCCCTTTTGTGAGAAGCTCATGGGCAGTAAAATAAATTAAGCATGTCAAGCTATAATTAGTCATTACTAAGAATAGAGATTTACTGGGATAGGAAGAGGCAATGATGAAGTCTAATCTGGTAAAGAGGTAATCAAATTAAACCCACAAAGGCCAATTCTGCTGGACCTGTGATCATCAGGCATATGTTTTCAAGTTTCTCTCCTCCTTTCTTCTTCACCCTGAAAGGATTTCTTCAATCCTAATAGGCCAATGGCCAGAAAGTCTCAGATATTGTCTGGGGAGCCCCCACATCCTAAGGAATCAGATGGCTTGAAGGTGAGGTTGGGGAAAGAAGATATTTCCTCTCTGTGTTTTAGAAAATGCTTCAGAGTACTTGAAACCCAGAAAACAGACCTCGAGTGGTTTGGCCAAAGCCTCGACCTCTTCCTGAATATGCACCATCCTTAACAGGTTTCAGTTCTCTGAGAAGAACCTAAATGACCCAACACAGCCACTTCTTCAAAACTCCACAGTTACCTAAAGAAACTGGACATCACCTAGCCTAGTCTACCAAATCCTGGATACTCCAGACCATGGGTGAGGCCAGCAGCCCCAGAAATACCTGCACGGATGGATGGGCAGCCACCCAGACTCCAAGCACCTGCCCCACTCCACTCAGATGTCATCCCTTCCACACGATGCCACACTGCATTTACACACACACCCTCTACTGCAACCCCCTCTCTATATCGTTTACCATTGCATTTGTTATTACGCAGTGTTTTAATTGTTTGTTCACATTTGCCTCCCCACCTACTTTTGGAGCTTCTTTATCTCTCAGGCCCACTATCCAATAAATATTCGTAGGATGAGTTGGACTATAGAATGAGTTGACTTGAATTCAACTGAGTTGAAATGAACCAAAATGACACCGGGGAACACAGCGGTGCATTTCCATAGCAACGAGGCTGAACATTACTCTGACATCCTCAAGGGTCTCCCCTGAAATCCACTGCCCCCAAAATGTCTCCCCAGTGCCCCAGCCATGGTGCCTCCTCCACTGGTCAGGTCCTCATTGCTTCTTATGGAACAGAGATGGAGCTGGCTCACTGCTGGGCTCAGCCATGACCTGCATAGGCTGGTTGTTCAGGGCAGCCTCACGCATCTTGTGGTACATGAACTCGTTCTGGCGGAACAGGCGCATCTCCATCTCTGTCTGCACCCGCATGGCCTGTGGGATGCAGATACACCGTGAACAGGGATGACAAGCCCCCAGCACATGTTGGTCTCCAACCTATCTTAGCCCTTTTGAAAAGGGCTAAGGGGTAAATGATTCCCAGTCACCAAGATTCCACTGTCCCCCATTTTAGGGTATACCCATCCACTGGAGGCCTAATGTCCCAGCAGCAAACTCAGTTTGTTAGAGGGGGAGAGTCAGACCCCTGAGAGAGTAGCTGAGGGGTTGTTTCCAGGGGGAGAAAGTTTGTCCTCAGGAACCATCAAGTGGTGACCTGGATTTGAACCCTGACCCCTGCATTTGGATCTCACCTAAGGTTGTGGGACCTTATGCAAGTGACTAAATCTTTTCAGTCCTCAGTTTCCTCATACATAAAATGAGTAAGATTCCTTCATACTTTTCAATAGGCAAGGAAAATTACAGTATGTGATACACACACACAAAAAAAGCCTTCACTTTTCCATATGTTCATTCAAGAAATACTTGTCAAGGGCCAGGCATCATTGAGGGGCTGAGGATTCAGCAGTGAATAAGACTGACAAAAGTTCTGCCTTTACCAAACTTAATACACTGGAAATAAAGTTTGTCTTCTCATGCATTTCATGGCACCAAAGTTGGCCATTTTTCCCTATGCTCCACTGTCTGAGAACAGCATTTTGAACTCTGCCACTCTCAAATAAACAAGCTCTTCAAAACACACAAAAAATAAAAATAAAACAAAACAAACAAACAATAAAAACAGCAGCAATTGAGAGACACCATTTGCCAGACACAGTTCTAGGCATTCACACATTAACTCGTTGAAACCTCATTAAATCCCTATCCTTTTTCTCCATTTTACTAATAAGGAGACTGAGTCCCACACATTCAATGTATGCAGTCACGTAGCCAGAGAATGGTAAAGCTAACCTCGATCCCAGCAGTCTGTGCTCCCTAAGTCTGCTCTGTGTAGCACATTTTCTAACATACATGGCTGCACATATGCACACATGCACACACACATACACACATGTACACCATTGTTTAGGTTTTCTCAGTCCAGGCTTGGAGCATCTCAGCATTCAAGTCTCACCTTTTCCATCCACTAGTCTACTAGCTAAATGACTATGGACAGATTACTCCCCTTCCCTGGACCTCAGTTTCCTTATATGTGAAACAAGGGGGATGAGCTAAAGCCTTTCTGAGTTCCCTTCAGGTTTAGCAGGCAATCTAGGGACTTTCCAAAAGCAGATTCCATAACTCAGCTCTCATCCTCAGAGAGCTCAGAGCAGGCAGGGGGCCCAGTGTCAAGATGCTACTTACCTCTAAGTCCTTGGTAATTGGGTGAGTGGGCCCGTGTGTCACCAGGAGTATGGCATAAGCTTTGCAGATCATACCATGCCCCACCTCAATGTTACCAGCATGCCAGTTAGTCAGTCCAGCCCGCATCACGGCCATGCCCAGCTGGGCATTGTTGGGGTGGTAGAGCTTCCTGTAGGTGTATATGAAATGATCATAACACATAATCCCAACCTTTTTTATGTCTGCAGAGTATTTAACAACATATAAAGTGCTCTCATTCAAGTCTACCTGCTTTCCCACCAGTGCTGTGAAGCATCTGTAGCCCATTGAGAGGGAACTGAGGTACAGAGATGCGTGAACTGCCAAGAACCCCACACAGCATAGCTGTAAGAGCTGAGGCTATGACCTGGGCTCTGAGCCACATCCTCGTGGGGCAAAGGAATCAGGACTGTATCCTGAACTTTACTGCAGGAAGCTAGAGCTCTCAGATGTACTCCAGCCCTCTCCCTGGAAAGCAGTGGGGAGTTCAAAGGGAAAAAATGCAACCTAAATGTCTTTCTTGGGACAGAATTGTACTTTTCCCTCCTTGGAACCATCTTAATAGAGCTTCCTTTTACCTTTTACATAGTTTTCACACATTTTATTAATGAATAACATCCTCCCCTCAAATGAGTCTTCTTATACCAACATACTCATTTGGCCAGAAATATGAATTCACATGCCAATGTGGACAGAAAGAACATTGGCGGAGTAAAGACAGGGGCATTGTATTTCATTATTTATAAGAATGGATGACACCTCCTTTTTTAATAAAAGAAAGCTCACAGGATTTTCTGTTTGATTGTTAGAGGGAAAAAAAAAACATTTCTAAGCACTTAAAACTAACCTGGACATAGCCTTGAGATAAAAAGCAGAAGACACCATCAAGTAATATTGATAGATGAGCTGGAAGATTTGGGAATGATCAGGGATGTCAATTATGTTTCATCTCAGGAATAACTCTGATTATTGGGTCATTACCTCTAAAAACACCATGATTAAAAACAAAAAAGGTTCCATTGTAAAGAGTCCTGATTACTGATGCCTGTTGCGGGTACAGGAGAGGGTGGTATCAACATGTGTGTCATCTATTTGTCCTGTTTGGAAGAGCTACATTTTCAGGAGATGATGTGAGACCCAGGATTATCTCTTACAGGGCTGTCACTTACATATAGCCATCCACCATTCTGCTGGCGTAGTATGAGGCCTCCTCAAACGCCTGGAGGTAGGAGAGCACCTCTGAAACAATGCTCAGCATCCTCAGGGTGTAGATGTTGGTGTCAGAAAACACTGGCTCCTGCTTCTGCAGGCACTCCCGGCATAATTTCACAACCTAGAAGAGACATGGGCCCTAATGATCACCAATGCACCATACGCAGCACATGCTTAATTTTTACATGGGGGCCTCACAATGGCATTGGACAAATCTTCTTTGAAAGTTGAGGAAATTACTGACAAAAGTGGAAAAGCAACAATTTGTGATTTGAATAGCAAAATGGTCCTCCCTGGGGAGGATGTAGAAATGGGAAGGATAACTGAAGTCACAGATGAATGATAAAATGAGGAGGTTGCGTATATAAATCAGTTGGTAGCAGGGAGTTATAAAAGATACAAATCGATCTTTACACCATGTTAGATATATTTTTTGGAGTCTCACAATAATACATTGAGATAGGTATCACTGATATTCCCATTTTGCCAGATAAGAAACTTGAGTGCAGAGAGGACAAGTGCTTCACACAGGTAGTGCGCAATGGAGCAAACTAAGCTATCAAGCTTTGTCTTAACTACTTTTCCTATGCTTCTCTACACAGGCTATGCTCTGAAATCACCTGGGGAACTTTCTGAAAACACTATGTCTTGGCCTTACCCTTAGACCAATTGAAACCAAATACAGAATATGGAGGAGGCACCCTGGCCTCTGTACTTTGTATTATTTAAGCCCCAAGGTGGTCCTTCAGCACAGTGAGGTTGAACAATCAGGCTGGCCCTGCTTGAAGTATGAAAGGTGGACTGGCAGAGAGGGAGAACTGGCAGAGCCATCAGGAGAACACCTCATTGGTCCTATGAGAAATAACCTGGGTTTGACCCCAGTTAGCCATCTGTCTGATTCATGTGTAGATACAGGCTTAGGTTGCAATCTACAAAATCAGATGGTCCTGAGAATTTAGCCATGCATGGTTCTCTTCTTTTTCCCTTGCCACTGCCATGGGAGAAATGCCACACAATCCTTTCTATTTTAAATTAGGGAAAACTAGTCTTGATTTGAGACCAGAAGCCCATGAGGCAGCTGTAGGTGGGGGTGGCAAATATAGGCTGGCAATCAACCCATCCTAAAGGCAACTCTTCTTAAACCTAACTATGGGGCAGTGCTCAGCCCTACACCTGCCCCTGGTGACTTGGAACAGAAAAGAGGAGAAACGAAGAGGAGGGAAGACAGAGGAATGGAATGAGTAGAGCCCTCTTGATTACTCCAGTTCCTACCTCTTGCCTCTGACATAGATTTTCCATATTGTTCAATAACACTTTGTTCAAGTGACTATCCCCCCCACCTGAAAGAACTCTGGGAGTCAAAGGAGCATGTCTTATATTGATCTCCCCAACAAGGGCTCAAAGATGAGCAAAGAATAAAGTGACTACAGGATGAAAATGGCTCGTTTAAAAGCTTGGAAAAATATGAATTTATGGGCCCCATGTTATGTTGCAGATTGGAAAGGTCCCACCTTAGGGGATAAACACAGGAATCTATATTTCAAAAAAAGCTGCCTAGGTGAATTCAGTGTATGCTCTGCAGGTCAGTGTGTGACAGTGGGTCTCAACTTAGAATGTACGTTGAAATCACTTGTGCACTTTAAAAATCCTTAATGTCTGGGTCCCATTCCAAGAAATTCTGGTAAAATTGTCCTTGGTTAGGATGTGAACAGTAGGGTTTTTTCAACAACTCCAGTATATAGCCTGTTGAGAACTCCTGGGGTTTTGAGAGCAGGGTTGAATGCCCAGTTAGTAGTGACTGGAAACTGTAGCCAGGACATGCATTTAATTATGGAAAAGCAGCAAGCCACTGCCATCTCCATTTCTCCCTTTCTGATGCCAACTCCACATCACAAACCCCGAGGGACATCTGTCAGTCTGCCTGTTTTTCCCAGACCCAGGTTCACTGGGTTGAATAGTCAATGAGAACACACCCCGAAGAAGTGCTAAAAGCTTAAGAGCAAGAGGAGTCTTGGTCTCAACAAAGAGGCATCTTCCAGAAAGACAGCCCACTTGGCAGCCACTCCACCTTCACCCCCACCCCATCATCCCCCTGACTAAAGGAACTTTCTGCCCTCCTCTCCACCCCATCCACCATACAAATGAATTCTTACCTCATGGTACAAGCCCTCAGAGCGAGCCTTGTCAATTTTTTCCAGTGTATCCTTGGAGCATTGTACCATCTCCTTTACCACATCCTGAGAGGGCTGGGAAAGGGAGAGACACTGAGTTACATCTTGCATAGTTGCCATCTTTGATGTTCATTGTACAAAATTAGTGCCTTCCTCGTTCTGAATGCTGCATTTCCATAAAAGCTATGCAAGATTCCTATAGTTTTTCCAGCTCCCTCATCACACTTCTGACCATGTTGCGGTTGCCATGGACCGAGCACCATGGCCTACTGTCAGCCAATTACCCTTATCTTGCACTCAGGACTGGGCTTTTGGGCCCAGTACAGAATCTGACATTGACCCCCTGTTATATTTTCTCTGGCATTTTAGATTCTCATTCTATCACCCAAACTATTTTCCATTTTCCTTCTGTACCTCAAGTCAGCCATATATAATAACACTACAGATGTGCCCTTGCTTTTCTGTCTTTGCCCAAGTCATTGATTTAAATACTGCCCAGCACAGGGCTGAGGACAGAAGCTGAGGTCTTGACTAGAAATTTGTACTCCAGTTGCCATCGGAGCTCATGAAAGACAGCGTTAAAGGCTATAGGTATCCGACCCCTTCCAGGTGTCTTAGCATCCAGTCTATATTCCCTTGTCTTCACCAAAAGCATATTATGAGAGACTTTGTCAGCTGTCTGTGTGACGTCTAAACTCAATAGCCTTAATGCATTTGCCTGAGGGATCTAGTGATATTGTTTTTTTAAATGTGGTTTTGATATTTGAGATAAGGAGGTACCATAATTAAGAAGTCCACGAAAACAGCATAATTTCAAAGAAAATGTACAATGTTTTTCATAGTCCAAAGGAAAAGTGTATATGCTGTGCTTATCCATATTAAAACTTCTTTTCTGATATTTTTTTGCTCAAGAAAATCTGATGAAGTATTTTTTCCAAAATGAAAATAAGTTTATTATAACTATAAATTAAAATATATGAAAAAAGTAGAAATCCCCCAAACCTACCCCAAAGATGGGCACAACATTTTGAAGAACATTTTACCATATATATATATATATATATATATGGTATATATATATATATATATATAATTTTAAAATATTTAACAACTGGTATAGTAGAAGCACTGGCAAATCAGAACAGGCACTAAGCTTAGATAGTGAGTATCCCTATACAGCCTCCTCAGTGGGCTTGGCTGAATTGCAGTCCTGTATGTGCTCACATATGTGTGTGTATATCAATAACATCAAATATTGTTTATTTTATTTTATTTTTCAATAACAATTTACATCCAGTGTCATAGTCAAATCTAGAACAAAGGCTTCCTAATTATTGCATTTATTGGGGAGACATTGGTTAATAAAGCCACACAGGTTTCAAGAGTCCAACTCAATAAAACATCATCTGCACACTGCATTGTGCACTCACCATCCAAAGTCAAGTCTCTTTCCTTCCCCATTTATCCCTTCTCTGCCCACCCCCAACTTCTTATCCCGACTTTTCTCTGGCTATCACCATATTGTTGTCTGTGTCTATGCATAATATTTCTTTCTTTAATCCCTTCAACTTTCTTCACCCAGCCCCTCAACCCTCGTTCCCTCTGACAACTGTCGGTCTGTTCTATGTATCTATTCTGTTTCTATTGTGTTTGTTAAATTATTAAATTATTTTGTTGATTAGATTCAACATATGTGATATTATTTCCTCAAAATGTTGTGCCCATCTTTGGAGTAGGTTTGGGAGAGTTCTACTTTTTTCACATATTTTAATTTATAGTTAAAACAAATTTATTTTCATTTCAGAGAAAACTTTATCAGATTTGCTTAAGCAAAAAGAAAAAAATCAGAAAAGAACTTTTAACATGGTTAAGCACAGCATATACACTTTTCCTTTGGTCTATGATAAACATTGCAGCCCTGGCTGGTGGCACAGTGGACAAGGTGCCAGCCTACGAACCCAGTGGAATTGCTGGGTCATAAGGCAGTTTCATTTCTAATTTTCTGAGGAACATCCATACTGTTTTCCATAGTGGCTATACCAACAGTGCAGGGAAAGGGGTTCCCTTTTCTCCATGTCCTCACCCACACTTGCTTGTTTATTGATTCATTGAGGATAGCTATTCTGGCAAGCACAAGATGATACCTCATTTTGGTTTTAACTTGAATTTCTCTGATGATTAGTGATAGTCAGCATATTTTTATATGTTCATTGACCATCTGTATGTCCTCTTTGGAGAATTTTCTATTTAGGCCCTCTGTCCATTTTTTAGTTGGACTGTTTATTATTTTGGTGTGGAGTTGTATGAGTTCTTTATTAATGGCGTTAATTCCTTCATTGTATATATCATCAGTGAATATCTTCCCCTAGTCAAAAGGTTGTCTTTTTGTTTTGTTGATGGCATCTTTTGTTATCAAAAGTCCCATTTGTTTATTTTTTCTTTTGTTTTCCTTGCCCAAGGAGATATATCAGAAAAAACATTGTTAGAATAAATGTCAGAGTTTAATGCCTATGTTTTCTTATAGGAGTTTAATGGTTTTGAGTCTTACACTTAAGTATTTAATCCATTTTGACTTTTATTCTTTTATATGATCTAAGAAAGTGGTCTAATAACACTATTTATTGAATAGGCTATCTTTAACTCTTTTTATACTCTTGGCTCCTTTGTCAAATATTGACCATGTAGGTGCACGTGATAAAGTGGCAATAACTTTGCATTTCCTTATTTCATGTGCTCCTTATTAATTTTGAAAAACTATGTTTCTAAGGTTATGGTTTAATATCATTGTTTCAGATATGAAGTATTCAATTCTGAGAGCAATCATCATGTTGAAGGAATACTATGTTAGAGCAACCATAATTTCTGGACTGCATGCAGGGCAAACTGCTAAGGAAATTGTGGACTTCAGTAACATCCCTGTACATACAGTTTACAATGTGAAGGTGTATGATGCTGATCCTGATGTTGCCACACCAACAAGGAAAACACATAAGGTATGCAAGGATCACACAAATCCGGGAGATCATCAATGAAGATCCAGGAAAGTCAGTGCACTCCAGAGCAAGAGAACTGCAGATGTCGGATGCAACAGGTTGCAAGATTATTGCTGAAGATATCAGATACAGGTCATATGTTTTAAAAGAGGCCAGTTTATGCCACAGACAAAGGAAAGATGTTCTGAAAAAGCAAGGAAACTGCTAACAAAATTGAAAAATCACAAAGAAGAAAACCCTTTGATTTTTTTCTCTGATGCAAAGAATTCTCAGCAGGACCAAATAGTCAACAGAAGAAACATTTGGCTCTGTGAGAATCTTGATGAAGTCCCAATTGTCATGAAAACGATATTTCCTACTACAGTGATGGTGTTAGGTGTTGTCAACAATGAAAGAGATATCATGACCCTGAATTTGTTTCCATGAGGCTTGAAGGTGACTGCTGATGTTTACCTTGACATTTTGAGAGAAGTAGTTGTACCATGGATGAAGCAATTCGCAAATGGAAGTCATTTTATCTTCCAACAAGATGGTGCACCAGCACAGAATGCCAAAAAGGTGCAAGAATTTCTCAGTGTCAGTGTTCCTGAATTCTGGTCAAAGGAAATCTGGCCCCCTAGTTCACCAGATGCAAATCCTTTAGACTATTATGTATATAGCATTTGTGAGAGAGAAGTTAATAAAGAAGCTCATTCCAATAAAGAGGCTGTTAAACCTAAGATTGAAAACATGATGATGTCCATGGATAAAGAAAAGTTAATTAAAATGTGCTTAAGATTCCAAAGTCTATTATTGCAGCAAATGGAGACTTTTTTGAACAACTTAAAAAATAATGACTATGTTTCTGTATTTACATATAAGAATAAAGTTATTTCAAAATATAACACTTTTGTGATATGTTTAGTTTACTATAATTTTGTCAATTTATTGCATGCACCCTGGAGCTGTGGGTTTACTTCTGGGCTCTCTATTTTGTTCCATCAACCTTGTAGTACAGTTTGATATCAGGTAGTGTGATACCCTCAACTTTGTTTTTCTTCCTTAAGATTGTTGTGGCTATTTGTGTTCTTTTCTGGTTCCGTATAAATTTTAGGATCATTTGTTCTAGTTCTGTGAAATATGCCATTGGTATTTTGATGGGAATTCCTTCAAATCTATAGATTGCTTGGGCAAGTCTCTTCCTTTTGGGCCTCAATTTCCTCATCTGTAAATAGTGAGTTGGCCTAACTTATTAACAGTTCCTACAAGCTGTTTTATCCATGGTGGCATCACAGTTGCCTTTCTTTCTTATCCTTATAATTCTTCAAGGATAAGAAAAGCCCTCTCAGTACACCATCATTGTGAATCATCCTCAAACTTTCAATTGACATCAAAATTGTTCCTAACTTTTTAATGTATGTATTACTCATAACAATCTCTGCAGTGGTTACCATCATTCCTATTTTACAGATGAGAAAACTGACTAATATCCCCAAACTCAAACACCTAGCAAGTGGTGGTACCCAGACACTAGCTAGGACCTGTCTGCAGTGCTCTGTTCATTACCCTATACAGCCTTCCCAGGGATAATAGGCTGGTCTTCTGGGAACTGCTAAGCAGGGTGCATTGATTAGCTCTGGAATCCACCCATGCCTGGCTCCTGTGGAGGTAGCCGCAAACACCCTCCTAGTAGGACTGTGTGTACCTTTGGGTCATCTTTCACTCCAAGGAAGAGGTCATCCTTCAGCCCTTTCTGGCAGTGCTCACACGTGCAGTCAAAGTAGTACTGCTTCTTCAGCTGTTTCTTGCGTTCTTCGCTGACATTAAGGAAGTCAATGTAGGATACTGTCAGCTCTTCTCCTTCTGAGATCTTGCCCAGGGCCCGGAGCTCAATTCTGCAGCAGGGCAAAAGAAAAGAGTAAATCAAATCCAGGACTATCCAACTGGCATTTGTGCTCTTCAAGTTTCAAAGAATTAAGTCTCAAAGGCAATAACTTCACTACCACTTGAGAAAACTCACATTCTCATTGAATAAAAGAAGATGAAAGGATTAACCAAAATACATACATGTGCATAACACATAGACACAGACAACAGCCAAAGGGAAAAGGGGGTGGGGAGAGGTGGAGATGGACAAAGGCAGGGGGAATGGGGCGGGAAAGACTTTGCTTGGGGCAACGGGCACATGATGCAGTGTGCAGATGACACTTTATTGAGTTGTACACTTGAAACCTGTATGGCTTTGCAAACCAATGTCACTCCAATAAATTTACTACAAAACATTAAAAAAGAAAGAAAGAAAGAGAGAAAGAAAGAAAGAAAGAAAGAAAGAAAGAAAGAAAGAAAGAAAGAAAGAAAACTCCCATTTCTTCCAAAAAGGAGAGGTATGACCTAATGGGCAGTTTTCTGGATAATTCTGCTTTACTCATTATGACAATCAAATCTGCTCCATTCTATAAATTGCTCTAAAATCTGCTCAAATAGATTCCTGGTAGAGAACTGGTCTTGGTCTTAAAACCATACATAGCTTCCATGCCTTCAATTATCCCTGTACATTCAGCTACTGTTTGTTAACAAAAGAGAGGAGAAATAATAATAAAGTGAAAACTTAAACAAGAGAAGACTCAATGGTCATTTTTGCTAAGTTTGCAAACTGCCCCCTCAGAAACACACACATTTAATTACTCACAAATTTGACCTACTCTGTGTCTAACTTTAAGCCCCTTCTTACCTCAACCAGTGGTTCAGGCCCACATTATGAAAGGGGACTGATTCAGGAGGTCCTTGCCAGCAAACAAAACCTGGTTCTATTAGTTCACTGTATTGTTCACTTTTGTGTTTATTAGGGACAGGGCTTTTAGTAGAAGATGGTTAGCAAGAGCAGGTGGCATTTCAATCCCCTTCCAGCCTAGACCTGACCCTCCAATGACGTATAACACCATCCACTTTGCCATGTAATAGATGCAGAATGTGCTGAAGACAAAAGCCCACTGCAGAACTGATGTCCAAATAAGCAGAGATCAGCTTTTGGGCCTCTCAGCCACACACAAGGTCAGAAACTGCAGAAAACAAGTGATGATCCATGCAAGCTGGACCCTAAGCTGTGTACCTATATATCTCCCCAGAATTCTAGAGTCTCACTACCCAATGACAACCCATTGCCCAGAGAGTGAATGGCAGGATGCAGAAGAAGCCAGGCAAAGGGCAAAGCTTCTGCAGAGAACCATGGTCATTTCTTTCACCTCCCAAGAGGCTGTCAGACACTGTATGAAAGGCAGGACAAGATTTTAGCACCATAGAAAAGTCCCAATTCAAGGCATCCCCTTCCATGTGCTATGACGTGACAACTAAGTAAGCAACTACTGAATGGCAATGACATACGTGGCCAGGCATTAGAAGTGACCACTTAAGGTTAAAAAGCCTTCTCCCAAAGTGGAGCCCACTGGCATGCCAAATAAATGTGATAATATATGTAAAAACAATTCAGATAGCACCTGGCAAAACCTAAATTCCCATTTACCTATTGTCCCTTCTTCCCCACCCCAATTTTTGACAGCAGCTGTTACTGAAGTAATGAAAGGCAAGAGGGAGAGGAGGGCCCAGTGATTCCATCACAGCCCTGCTTGGAATCCTAATAGGTTTGAGCTGCAGGGAATCAACCTCCTCATTTCACAAGTGAGGATACTGATGCCCAGAGAGCTGAAGTAACTTCCACAAAGGTCCTATAGCACATTGGCAACAGAGTCGAGGTTAGAACTCAAGTGCCATTCACACCTCATGACAAAATATTGGCCTTACCTGATTGTTTTCAGTCTGCTTCTTGAGTCTGCAATGCATGAGGAGTGAGATACATCAAAGCCTTTGATTTTAGAACTCTACCTATGTCTTAAATAGTTCTATGTGAGCAATTCCTGAGCCAGTGTCGGGTGTGGCTCCCTAGCATTTGGTCATGGTAGGGTAAGTAAGCATGCTAACCCCATCAGCCCCTTTTACAGGGACTGTTCACCGTAGTAACATATCTCCGTTCAACAGTGAGTCAATGGCCAATAAGTTCATGATTTCTAGTAGCTTTACTTTCTGTCATGGTAAAGCCACTTTGTACAAAGTCTTTGAGTACCTCAATTTATTTCAATAATTTTCAAAACTAAATGGACTTAATTTCACTTGATTATAAAAAAACACATATGTACAATTTTCAAAACTAAATTAACTTAATGTCACTGAACATAAAAAGTGCATATCTGTACACCCCATTTACCTAACCCAGATCTCTTCCATTTCTAATGTTCTGCCAATTGAGCCACAAGCAGACAATCAATTTAAGTATTTCTTGTAGAGACTGGGACAGTCCCTAGAGATACTCTCATCTTGACCTTTACTCTACAGGTGTGGAATAAAATGCCCAGGAGATGATGTGAATAGTTCAGAGTCACATGCAATGCATGCCAGCATGGGCTCAGGTGCACATACCTCTTTCCCCTGCACTCCCAAAGTCCAAACTCCCATGCAGCATTTTGTTCTAAATCCAAAGAGCATTTCAATATTTTCAAGCCCAGCTTGAGATAAAAGACCCATGTGGGGCCATTTGGTTGTGATTAAGGCAAGTCAAAAGTAAAATCTAACCCAAACCACTAACTCATAGTTGGCCAGAAGCAGTAACCAGAATACTATGAATAAATATTTATCAAAATATCACAGTTATGAGTATGATTTTCAGAAACCAGTCTGGGTGAAAAGTTGGGGGTTATAAACAAACATACAGTCCTTTAGTAGGTCAATAACATCAGCAGTCCTCATTTCAAAGCAAGGTTTAGAGGGACAAGGTGGATTTTTGCCAAGATGATGTGAACCAGAAAGAACTGTCACACTTTGATGTTGGAGGAACAAGAGGAGGAGGGAAAAAGTGGGAAGAGAGAAAGCAAATTACTGAAAAGGTACATCAGGCAGTGGGTGGGTGAAGAACAAATGATTAATTGAAATGCTTAAGAACACAGCATTCAAAAAAGATGAGACTCTGGGGTGCAGGAGGATATTACAGACAAACAGCAGCCATGGAATCTTGGGAAGGGGTGGCCTCAGCAAACCAGGCAAGTGAGGGAGGTGGGTCAGAGGAGCAGGGAAGTTTGCAAGAACTGACCCACCTCATCTGGGTGTGAAACATGGATTTCACTGCCTCATGACTGAAAGACAAAACAGACAGCCAAGTAGAAATCATTACCATTGACTGATCCCTCACAGCTAGCAGTGGTGCACAATATTTCAGGTTACACAATCAAAGCATTGGCCATAACAACAATCTCTAGCCCAGCCACTATAGCTGGACTCCCTTGACAAGATGTAGGCTGATATAGTGGAAAGTTCACTGGATCTGGAATGAGAGGTTCTGGGTTCAAAAGTACAGAGCCCTGGGCTAGTGACTTCCCTTCCCCAGGCCTCAGTGTTCTCAAATGTAACCTGACAATAAGATTCACGAGATAATGTATTCATTTTAAAGAGTGCTAAAAAAGCAGTATGAAAAGCTATTCTTATCCCACTAACAAGTATCTTCAACCAATAAGTGTTTCCCTTTTTGATGTCTACCTCACAGAGAGTTTGAACTGTACATGGAGACTGGTTAGGTCAGACAGGTAGTAGGTAAAAATTGTTGGGGTTAGAATTGGGCCCCTACATCATGACCAGTGTTCTTCCCACTAAAGCAGGCTCCACAGGAACTGAAAAGTCACCTTCTCTTGCACAATGACCAAGAAGCCCAGGTAAAACTTGGCTGCTCAAAATTAGTGGGTTCATAGAAGCCAGAGTAGATACTGGAGGTGATCTGAAAAAAGGGCTTCCAGGTGCCTATGTCTGTTATATGTAGTGACAAAAAGAGCCCCGTGTCACCATTGCTCAGTGGAAGGGTATCCAGAAAGACCAGGCCCATGTATGGCAGAATTTGATCCTCTCTGCCAACCATGCTTACCCTGGACAACAGCCCCTCTGGGGAGGATACCATGAAGTCTAAGCCAATGACCCCAAGAGGCTTAGGAAGGGAAACACAAATGCTGGGAAAAGATTATCATCTGGATCCAAAATAAACTTCCCTGTCTTGAGTGACTTTCTCAGTTGCTTAAGATCCTGCTGTCATGTGGGTCCTTGCCTCTAGAAATAGGAAGAAAAAGGGAAACCAGAGTCCCCACTATACTGGGGCTTAGGCCTGATTCTTGGCTAAGCACCAGAAACCATTGTCTTTGGTTTCCAGCAAGTTTGGTAGGAGGGACCTGCTCAATGTTGATGGCTCAGAATCAACCTGGATCTGTCATGAGAGCTTGTCTCTGAGAGCAAAAGCAATACTGCTCAGGCCTCATTCCCCTAAACCCCTCCAGCCTGAGCCATGGGCAACTGAGGCTCAGTTTGTTTGCTGACTCTTCTCCATTTGTACCCCACCCCCAAACTCTATTCTTTACTCTTCTGTCCCCACTGGGCCTTCTTGGGGGTGGGGTCAAGGAGTTGCTGATTAACCTCTGAGAACTTCATCACCCAGTTTCCTTTGCCCACTTGCTTCTGGTTGGGGTTGACCAATGGGAGGAGAGAAAGAAAGAGTGTTTGGTCTCCTGGCTCCCTCTCTGCCTCCCATGGTCCTAGCAGTGGCTGGTTTCTCTACAGGCACGGCCAAGGTGTTGGGGGGCTGCGGGGAGGGCCCTCTCCCATGGCTGTGGCTCTCACCAACCACAACAACAGTACTTCTTCCACTTCTAAGTCTAGAGGTGATAACAATTTCATGCTGTTTCTAGACACTGGACAACTCACCATTCTTTGTTAGTTGCTTAAATGCTACCCACACTTTTATGAATTGTTCTTCTACTAAATTCTCTTCAGGCAGACTCTGAGTATGCCTTCTGATTTCTGCAGGGACCTTAACTAATATGTGTTTCTGCCAAGCACCTTCTCCATGGGTGATGTTTTATAATGACCTCTATATAGGTAATTCAAGGCATTAGGTTTTAAAATAGCAGTTAGAGGTTTATTTGACCTATCTAGGCAACTTCAAGAAACAAAGACCCAGAAATTACCTATGTGGAATTCTTTGCTATCCCTCTCATTACCTTTCTCCTAACCACAATTACCCTAGAATAAAATTTCTATTTACTTCCCATTTGGAATTCATGCTAGCTCAGGTTCAACAGTTTATCTTTGGCTTAAGTCAAGCGGAGAAAACACCACAAGGCCTTCCCATCCCCCTCACACCACCCCAGTGAAAGACATACTCACTTGCCGTTATTAAATATGACGGTGCAGTTGGGCCAACAGTCATGGTTCACCAGACCCAGGTTGGGGAAGACACCCACGCCCACCGCTTGCAGGCCTCTCTGATCACTGAGCGTGAAGCCATTGCAGTTAATCTACCGGGAGGAAAAGATAAAAGAGTCAGCTAACAGACACAGACTAGGGACAGAACACCATCCTAGCTATTGAAAGGCCAGGTCTGCTCCTAGAAATGCTTAGTCTGGAAACAAAACAGTCTCCTGATCTCTGTGTGATTCCAAATGACCCTCAAGATTAGTACTATGGTCAAGACCCATAAAATACAACACCATCTGGAAAGTTTTGGGTAGCATGAGTCTTTCCCCAGTGTCTGTGATTTCTTTCTCTGTGCACTACTCTGCCTTACTGGGTGTGCATGTGTGTGTATGTATGTAACTGTGTGTGTGTGTGTGTGTGTCCCTTGTTTTCTGCTTTGTCCACCCACCCTCAACTTCTATAGCTGCTCATAAGATAAAATTGACATCCATTTTTTTTTTATTCGTATGTGCTGGCTATTTTATATTCCCAGTTCACAAATGATGAGTGCAACATTTATCTCTGAATCCAAGGTAAATCAAGTTGGTTATTATAAGGCACTCCATTTATTTCCTTTTCCTTAAAAATAAGTGGTTCTTTATAGAAAAAATTCTAAATATCTCCTATCAGTGTGTGACAATGCGTAAGAATAAATATAACCTAAAATATAATAACAACTGCACAGAAATGTCTGCTTTACATATAAATAACATAAATGAATGTATACCATACATAATATAATACACATTTATACATGTATATTCATATGTATAGCACACGGCTATTTGTTATAGACATTGAAGGATTGTTACTTTCTCCACTCAGTTTCATTGGTCATTTAGCAAGTTAGGTAAAGGTAAGCCTGTCAATCCATTAACAATCTGTGTTACCTTAGTCAAATTTCTTTTTTCTCTGAGCCTTGGCTTTCCCATCTGTAGGTTGGACTAGATGATTTCTATGATCCTTTCAGCTTTACACTTTGGTGATTATGGCATTCTGTGGCTAGAGTAGCCATGCCACCTTAGGGATACCAAGAATGGTCTATGTCAGGGGTCCTCAACCCCCAGGCCACAGACCTGTACTGGCCAGTGGCCTATTAGGAATCAGGCCGCACATGAGGAGGTGAGCAGTGGGCCAGCGAGTGAAGTTTCTCTGAATTACCACCTGAGCTCTGCCTCTTATCCTCCCCACTTCCATCTCATCTTCCATGAATCCAGTCCCTGGTATCAAAAAGGTTGGGGACCACTGGTCTATGACACTCATTCACCCCAAGCCTGTGGAGCCTATCTGCTAAGATCAGCAACTCTGGTACCAGGCAGACTGCTTCTAGGCTTTCCATGGACATCAGCTCACCGTGTGGCCTCTAGAAGTCACATAACAACACTGTGCCTAGGCTTTTGTTTATAAAATAGGAATGTTAAAAGCAGAAACTGCACCTTGTAAAGATTGAATAAAATAATACATAGGAAGCTGTGATGGTTAATTTTATGTGTCCCATTGGCTAGGCTGTGGGACCCATATATTTGTTCAAACATTTTTCTCTGTGTTTCTGTAAAGATGTTTTAGGCTAGATTAGCATTTAACTTGGTAAGTTTAGAGTAAAGCAAATTATCCTGTTTAATGTAGATGATCTCATGCAATCAATTACCAAACTTAATAGAACATAGACTGACTTCCCTGAGCAGGAAGGAATTCTGCCAGCAATTGGCCTTTGGGCTCAAACCACATTCCTTTTCTGGGTGTCCAGCCTGCCAGCTTACAGGCAGATGTTGAATTTAACAAGCCTCTACAACCTCAAGAGCTAATTCATTAAAATAAATCCCTTTCTCTCTCAACAAATAGATGAGAGAGGGGGGCGGGGAGAAAGTTATGTTTCCCTGAAAAACTCTATTACAGAAGCACGGACACATGATAAGGATTCCAGAGATGTTGGTTGTGATCATGCTATTGTTGTTATTACAATACCCCCCTCTAAGGCCAGTTCACCAACACTACAGGTGCTGGGCTTGCCAGATGGAAGACATCTACCCTCAGAGCCCAAGGCCTGCTGTTCCTTAGGACTCCCATCCCCACATCCTGGACTCTACAAGAGACCTGGCTTTGTTGCTCCAAGACAGAATCCTCCAAAAAGGCCCTTATTCCTTTGTTCCTGCCTTCCACACCTACCACTCCAGGCTCCCATTTATCCGCCCATTGAATCTAGAAAAAGGAAGGACCTTCTTATTTCCCTGACTAATAGGCAGGAAGACGTAGTTTTGGGCCTTTATTTTCAATGTGGAAAGGAGGAAATACAGGAAGTGCAGATCAACAAGAAGGTAAAATGTTATCCAAGTCTACCATATGGAGATAATGGAATGTTTGTGTTAGGATGCCAGATTCAGATAGGGCAGCAACAACCTGATAGCAAGCAAGAGCAGAAAGACAGAGAACTGAATGACAGTTGTTCATTTTGGCACTCTGCTTCCTGGTAGCTCTTGGCCTCTCCTCCCCACTCTGGCCCAGTGGCATCTGAATACTTCTTCATTGGACAATCCCAGCTGTCACCCATCCCCACCCCCACTTCATGAGAAATCATACCACACCAAAGATGTGCGAGATATACTGCATGCTGAACTGCTGGCTCTGGGGCAACCAGTACTGCAAGAAAGTGTCCACGTCCAACCGCAGCTGCTTCTGCTCCTCCTCCCCAAAGCTCTCCACGTGGTTCTGCAGGTCATCCACAGAGACAAGGCAGCCTTCTGTGAGCCCAGTGCCCTCTCTCTCCACCCGCCACATGATGCGTGCTGCCAGCCTGTGGAGAGGGACAGGGTTAAGGAGACTCCACTGCATTCATTCATTCAATAAATGCTTACTGAGTGCCTAATGCACACTACAGTGTTAAGACCAAGGTACAGTTTTGAACTAGACAGAATTTCTTCTATCATGAAGTTTCTTATAGTGGGGGAGACAAAAATTTGTTAAAGGTCATTTCAACTAGGGTTAAATGCTATGCAGAAAATAGAATAGGGTAACATGATAGAAAATGGCAGGAAATGGAGGAGGAACCGAAGAGACCAGAGGAGATGGCATGAAGAGACACACTCAAGCTGAAAGTGGAATGAATGAGAGCCAGGTCTATACCAATGGAAAGAGCAGCGAGTACAGGAAGGAGAAACAGCAAGAAGACCAAGGGAGATGGAGCACAAAGGAAATGGAAAGGAGATACAGGTAAAGAGGTGGGCAGAAGCCAAGTTGCATGGGGTATAGGAGTCCACGTGGTTCTATAGATCATCCATAGAGACCACAAAACGGGTCTGGGGACACAGTCAGGTATGGCAGCCTGGGTCTTTCCTGGCAGTATAACTAACTGAGATGAGCACTGGAGGAATCTATAATGACCTGAGTTCAAGTCTGTTTCCACTTCTTTCTGTGTGGCCTCCCTGAACCTATCTAATGACCAGTAAAATGAAGTTAAGACATATTCCCTGCCCCAATAGTCTCCAGAGGTGTTTGGAAGACAAAGCGAGGTAATAGATGCCCACATCATGTGTGAACTTATTTATATTCTTAATGATTAGATAAAGAGAAGGTGAAAAAGATATCTAGGTGGAGCTACAGTAGAAGCAAAGGCCTGGATGCAGCTGTGCATGGCATAAGCACGAAGCAGGGAGGAGTCGGGCCTGTCTGGAGCTGAGGGCTCAGGAGAGCACTGGGCTGACTGAGATAGAGGCTACATTTAATCCTGAGCACAGAGAGGGCCCTCCTATTAACTATTAAAACATTCTATACCCACAAGATGAATCCTGTAACCAAAAGACACTTTGACAACTCTGTCATTCACTGACTGCAGGCTGGCCGGGAACGGGGGAGGGACAGGTGGCTTGGGGCAGACCTTGCCTCTGGAAAGGAAGCCCCTTCACAGAGCACATCTTCTCTCATTTGGTCACAGGTTTATTTACACACAGATGCCCTGCTGGGGACCCCAGATACCTGAAAACCAGGATGGAGCTTAGGACAGAACTGGGGAAAATAAGATTTGGATTGGGGTATCTGCTACCTTCAAATATTAGGAAGAATGTCACAAAGCTCAGAGAGTGAGACTAATGGGTGGCAGATTTCAACCCAGTATCAACTGGAACAGTACAGCTGGAGGGAGTGATCTCCTCATCATAGGAGGTAACATTTGCTTTGGGCCTTAAACACTAAGTAAGATATCAAAGAGATACCTGCACCCCCAAGTTCACGGTAGCATTATTCACAATAGCCAAGACATGGAAAAACCTAAGTGCTATCAGCAGATGAATGGAAAAATATGTGATATTTTATATATTCAATCATGAAAAAGAAGGAAATCCTGCCATTTGGGGCAGCATGGACAGAACTTGAGGGCATCATGCTAAGTGAAACAGGCCAGACTGAGAAAGACAAATGTTCATAGGATCACTTATATGTGAAATTTTTTAAAGTTGATCTTATAGAATCAGAGAATAGAAAAGTGTTTTCCAGGGACCAGTAGTTGGGAAAAATAGGGAGGAGTTGGTAAAAGAGTACAAACTTTGTTATGAATAAGCTCTGAGAATGTAATGTAAAACATGATGACTATTGAAAATACTGTGTTGTATAATTGAAAGTTGTTAAGAGAGAACTTAAATGTTCTCACACAACATGCAAAAGATAAATACGTGAAGTGATGGATGTGTTAGTTACCTAGATGAGAGAAGCCTTTCCACAATCTACATGTGTATCAAATCACCACAATACACACTTTAAATATCTTATAATTTTATGCAATAAAATAGAATGCAATAAAGCTTAAATTAAAAATAAATACATACATACATGCATACATGCATACAACTACATGTGAAATTACAAAAAAAGAAAAAAAAAGAGAGAGAGAGAGAGAAAAGAAAGTAGGATTTCAATCGATGGAACTAAGTAGGATGAGGAAGCTAACTGAGCCATTTCATTTTCCAGTTTTTTAAAAATGACCAGCACATGATGATTCCAATCTGTACTTTAACTTCACCCTATACACATGATTAAATTATCCCAACTTCAGCTTCTTTATCTCCTCTGCTCTGCACTGCCAGCTTCACAAGCATTTACCTGCAGCCTACCATCAGGCCCTGCTCTAGTGGAGCTCTAGCACTTGGGGGTCCCCAGATGTTATTTATCCCTGTTATTTCTGGTGATGGCCATCATGGGAGGCCACTAATGTTGCAAATGCAAGTACCTGGCTGGTGGAGGGGGTGGAGTGGGTGCAGGGGGCTGCATGTACAACCACCACAGCTAGTGGGCCTGTGATTCTTTGAAAAGCTCTGTATTTTGTAAAGGAGGCAGATGTTACTGAGCTCTAGCTCATTTTGCCAAATATTTAGACTTTTTTTCAAGAGAGGCCAGAAAACATAATTTTTTTTAATGTGAAATTTTCCAAAGTTTGAACAGGAGCAGATCAATTTTTTAATATTAAATATTAGGGGGAGAAAGATGGGGACAGAGTAGAGGGCAATGCTGACAACTTTCTCGAGTGCCAGAGCCACTGGAGGATAGGGTAGGGAGCATGAGATGTCTACAGGTCTCTGTGAATTGGAACAGTCAGCATCTGGACTTAGGGGTGCACAGCCCAGAGTGTGCAGAGACCTACAGGAGAGCAGGTGAGACAGTTCTGAACCACCAGCTGGCGGAGGTCGGCTCTGGGCAGTGGCAGCTCTGTCCAGAGGCGACTCTAACTAAAGACAGCTCCAGGCTCCCTGGTGACTAGAAATCTGAGCAGTAAAGTGTGGTTAGGAGAGCAAACTCAGGGAGATTGAGGAATTGAACTCCTGCAGGGGAGGGACTGTGTGAGAGCCTTGGAGAGAGGAAGCTCGAGGAAGCCCCTCCCAGGGCCAGAGGCAGAGGATGAGAGACCCACAGGGAGCATGAGGCGGAGAGCGGGTAAGTGCACAGGCCTGGGCAGTGAGAGGGCTGAAAATTGTGCCACTGCACCACTCGGGGAGAGGGCAGCTCAGAGCCCCAGTGAGAAGGGAGCCCCAATCCCGCACACCCACACCAGCGCACAGGCTCCCAGGAAAACCGCCGCTCGAAACTGCGTGCTGGGGAACTTGCTGCTGGCGCAACTGGCACATCCATTGCAGATGGTAAAAACCTCCTTGGAGAGCTGGAGGGGGAGGGCTAGCCATCGCCAGCACACAAATAGCTCTGCGGGCTTCCCACAGAAATAGGCATCCATCACAGGCATAGGTGCAGGCAACAAAATCCTCCCCAAAAAGCTGGAGTGGAAGGACTGGCCATCACCAGCACACAAACAGCATGGGCTCCCCCATAAAGCCAGGCACCCATCACAGGCAGAAACCTCCTTGAGAAGCCAGATAGCGAGGGGTGGCCATTGACACCACAAACAGTACCCTGCAGTTCTTCACGCAGAACCAGGCAGAGAAGGGAGAGCACCAAACTGCCAGCAGTGCGGAAACCCAGCTAGGACACTGGAGGCTCAGCCTACCCAGGGTGTGGCACTCAGAATCAGCCCTGACTGTGACAGCCATAGGCCCTGCCACTCCAAGGCCCTGCAGCAGACAGCAGAGGCTTGATCAAGGAAAAGAGGCGGACTCAGGAAATGGATTGCTGCTAATCTCAAGCACCTGAGTTACACTGAGAGCTACATGAACTACTATTCCCTAACATACCCTTTTCAAAAGTTACTTCCAACCCTCATAATTAGTGCATTTTGAGTAAATAGTGTTTATATCATAGTGTTTCTCAATTCCCATATTTTTCCTCCTCCCTTCTCTCAATTCATTTAACTACCCAAGATCTTCTTCCTACTCTTGTTTTAAAGTCTACTCACTCTCCTGCTACAACTCATTCCCAGTCCTTGATCTAAGTATTCCTCCCCTCCCCAGCTTCTTAAAACCTTTTTTGTGGGTGTGCTACTAGGGCCTACACATTCTTTTTTTCCTTTTGCTAAAAACACGCTGGTCCTGGCTCCACCTTCACCAGTCAGTGCTCATTGAGGGTGGACAGGGAGGTAGATGCGGCAACTATATATATAGGCTTAATACTGTTCACTCACACTTGAGCCATTCTGATTTTCCCCCTTCTCATTTCTATATAAGAGATAAAGTTGGCTTTCTCTCTCTTGTCCCCACTATCTTTGCTACCCCTTTGCACCCTTCAAAGTTATCTATATTTTAGTCAACTTAATCGTTTTTCCTCTCTTGTAACAGACTTATCATATCTACATCCCTATTAAGACTGGTTCATTTGCAGCTGAGAGTGTGATTAAGGGTAGGGGTTATCTTGGAGGGTATGGATATTTAGCTAGGTTCACAGACAGTTGAAAGGGGGATTAAAGGAATAAGATATCCTTGAAGGTATGGATTATTTGCCTGAACTGGTGGTTCTGTTTTGGGAGCAGCTCAATAATAGTATATGAGATGTGATAAAAGGAGTGTCTCTCAATCAGCCAACTTGAGTGAAAGAAGCAATACATAAAACATGTCCCAAATATAACCAGACAGCCCAAGTTAATGACATAAAGGACACCCCAAGAGCAACAAGTTGAGAAAATCCAGGAGACTGCAACACTGAACCCCACAAATCTCCTAACACAGAAGAGCACTCCACCAAGGCAGGAAGTCAAAGCAGATTAATCCAAGAAACAAAAACAAGCGACAACAGATACCAAAAATGGGGAGAAAAAGGAACAGTCCATCACCAAAAGGAAAGGAGGAATCACCAGACAGACTGAAAAATGAAATAGAAACAAGCAAGCTATCAGACATGGAATTCAAAGAATCATTATAAGAAAGCTCCATGAGCTCACAGAACTCAAAGAAAAATATAAAGAACTCCAGGACAACTATAAGAGACTAACTGAAAATTACACCAGCATTAAAAAGGATGTAGAAATCATCAGTAAGAACCAGGAGGAAATGAAGAACACAATCTCAGAACTGAAGAACACAATAGAAGGAATTCAAAGCAGGTTAGAGGAAGCAGAGGACCAGATCAGTGAATTGGAGGACAACAGGGGGGGAAAAAATAACCAGACATTGCAACAAAATGAAAAAAGACTAAAAAAGAATGAAGAGGTTTTAAGAGAGATACAGGACAACATGAAACACAATAATATCCATATCATAGGAATACCAGAAAGAGAAGAGACACAAGGGATAGAAAACCTGTTTGAAAAAGTAATGACAGAAAACTTCTCTAAAATGATGAGCAAAAGGGTCACTCAAGTTCAGGATGCATAGAGGGTCCCAAGGAAGATGAACCCAAAGAGGCCCATTCCAAGACACATCATAATTAAAATGGAAAACTTCAAAGACAAAGAGAGACTCCTAAAAGCATCAAGAAAGAAACAGCAAATAACATAGGGGAGCTCCAATAAGGTTATCAAATGATTTCTCAACAGAAACAATACAAGACAGAGGGGAATGGCAAAAAATACTCCAAGTAATGAAAAACAAAGGCCTGCAATCAAGAATACTCTACCCAGCAAGGCTCTCATTCAAAATGGAAAGTGAAATAAGGGGTTTCCCAGAAAAAATAAGGCTAAACAAATATACCTCCACCAAACTAGCACTGCAAGAGATGCTAAAAGGCCTGCTTTAAAAAAGATGAACAAACAGAGACAGAGAGGAATAGAGGAATAAAAAAAAAAAAAAAAAGAAGAAGTACCTTGCAATAATAACCTTAAACATAAATGGATTAAATGTATCAATAAAAAACATAGGGTAGCTGAATGAATTAAAAAAACTCAACCCACATATACACTGTCTACAGAGACCCACCTCAGAACAAAAGATTGACTGAAAGTGATGGGATGGAAAAATATATTTCAAGCAAATAGACATGAAAAAAAGGCTGGGGTAGCAATATTTATATCGGACAAAACAGATTTCACATTGAAGGACATAAAAAGAGACAAAGAAGGACATTTCATAATACTTAAGGGAATAACCCATCAAGAAGACATAACCCTTATAAATATATATGAACCCAACTTAGGAACACCCAAATATATAAGGAAAATCTTGGAAGACTTCAAGAAGGATATAGACAGCAACACACTAATGGTAGGGGATTTTAATACCCCATTATCAACAATGGACAGATCTTCCAAGCAAAAAACACCAAGAATATTATAGCATTGAACAATACTCTAGATGAAAGGGACTTAACTGACATATAAAGAAATTTTCACCCCAAAGAAATGAAATACACTTTCTTCTCTAATGCACATGGAACATTTTTAAAGATAGACCACATGGTGGGACACAGAACAAGCCTCCACAAATTCAAGAAAATGGAAAGCATACAAAGCATCTTCTCAGATCACAATGGCTTGAAACTAGAAACCAATCTCAAGGGAAAAATCCAAAAACAATACAATTTATGGAGACTGAATAACATGCTATTAAGTAATGAATGGGTTAATAATGAGATCAAAGAAGAAATCAAAAAGTATATGGAAACAAGTGAAAATAAATTCACAATACCCCAAAACCTATGGGATACAGAGAAGGCAATACTCAAGGGGAAATTCATAGCAATACAGGCCTACCTAAAAAGGCTAGAAGAAATTCATACAAACAACCTAACCATAAAACTTCAAGAACTAGAACAGCAACAACAAGCAAAGCCCAAGGCAAGCAGAAGGAAGAAAATTATCAAGATCAGAGCAGAATCAAACAACATAGAGACTAAAAGCACAATTCAAAGGATCAACAAATCCAGGAGCTGGTTCTTTGAAAAGATAAACAAGATTGACAAACCATTAACAAGACTCATCAAGGAAAAAAAGAGAGAGGACCCAAATAAACAAAATCAGAAATGACAGAGGAGAAGTCACCACCAATACCACAGAAACACAAAGGATGGTAAGAAATTACAACATACAACTATATGACCCGAAATTTGACAACCTAGGTGAAATGGACACATTTCTGGAAATGTATAACATACCAAAACTCAATCAAGAAGAAGTTGAAAGCCTGAATAGACAGATAACAACTAGTGAAATTGAAGAAGTAATAAAAAAAAAAAACTCCCCAAGCACAAGAGCCTTGGACCAGATGGCTACACAGGTGAATTATACCAAACATTTAGAGAAGAACTAACTCCTTTCCTTCTCAAACTAGTCCAAAAAATCCAAGAAGAGGGAAGACTCCCAAACTCTTTTTATGAGGCCAGTATTATTCTAATCCCAAAACCAGGTCAGGACCCAACAAAGAAAGAAAGCTACAGGCCAATATCTCTGATGAACTTAGATGCAAAATTTCTCAACAAAATATTGGCAAACTGGATCCAGCAATATATTACAAAAATTATACACCATGGCCAAGTGGGATTCAATCCTGGGATGCAAGGATGGTTCAATATTCACAAATTAATAAATATAATACACCAGATAAACAAACTGAAAGACAAAAACTATATCATCATATCAATAGATGCCAAAAAAGCATTTGATAAAGTACAGCATCCTGTTATGATAAAAACCCTCAGCAAGATGGGAATAGAAGGAACATACCTCAACATAATAAAGGCCATATACAAGAAACCTGGAGCTAACATCATACTCAACAGGCAAAAACTGAAAATCTCTCCCTTAAGATCAGGAACAAGGCAAGTGTGTCTACTCTCTCTGCTTCTATTCAACATAGTCTTGGAAGTTCTAGCCACAGCAATCAGACGAGACAAAGGAATCAAAGGTATCCAAATTGGAAAGGAGGCAGTAAAACTGTCATTATTTGCAGATGACATGACAGTGTACATAGAAAACCCTATAGATTCCACTAAAAAACTACTCCACCTAATAACTGAATTTGGCAAAATAGCTGGATACAAAGTCAATATCCAGACATCAAAGGCATTTTTATACACCAACAATGAAACATCAGAGATAGAATCTAGAAAACAAATCCCATTTACCATGGGAAAAAGAAAAATAAAATACTTAGGAATAAACTTAACCAAGGAAGTAAAGGACTTGTACTCAGAAAACTATGGAACACTGAAGAAAAAACTTAAGAAAGATACAAGTAAATGGAAGCATATACCATGTTCACGGTTAGGAAAAATTGACATCATTAAAATGTCCATACTACACAAAGCCATCTACAGATTCAATGCAATCCCTATTAAAATACCAACATCATATTTCACAGAATTAGAACAAACACTTAAAAAATTCATATGGAGTAAAAAATGACCCTGAATAACTACAGCAATCCAGATAAAGAAGAACAAAGAGGAATCACAATACCAGATATCAAGCTATATTACAAAGCCATAGTCATCAAAACAGTCTGGTATTGGCACAAGAATAGTTGAACAGATTAATGGAACAGAATAGAGAGCCCAGAAATAAACCCAGGACTCTATGGGCAACTAATATTTGAAAAGGGAGAAGGAACATAAAATGAAGTGCAAATAGCCTCTTCAGCAAGTGGTGTTGGGAGAACTGGACAGGCACATGCAGGAAAATGAAACTAGACCACCAACTTACACCATACATCAGAGTAAACTCAAGATGGATAAAAGACTTAAATATCAGCAGTGCCACCATAAAAGCCCTAGAAGAAAACATAGGCAAAAAAAATTGCAGATATCCCACACAGCAGAATTTTCACCAAAATATCTCCCAAGGCAAGGGAAGTAAAGAAACAAATAAACAAATGGGACTACATCAAACTGAAAAGTTTCTGCTCAGCCAAAGAAAATATCAAAAAAATAAAAAGGGAACCAACCATATGGGAAAACATATTCACCAATGACACCTCAGACAAGGGTTTGATCTCCAAAATATATAAAGAGCTAATATGACTCAACACCAGGGAGACAAACAACCCAATTAAAAAATGGGCAAAGGACCTGAATAGACACTTCTCCAAGGAAGACATACAAAGGACCCACAGGCACATGAAAGAATGCTCACCATCACTAGTCATCAGAGAGATGCAAGTTAAAATTACAACAAGATACCACCTCACACCTGTCAGAACAGCCATCATCAACAAATCAACAAACAACAAAGGCTGGTGAGGATGTGGAGAAAAGGGAACCCTGGTGCATTGCTGGTAGGAATGCAGACTGGTACAGCCACTTAGGAAGACAGTATGGAATTTTCTCAGAAAACTGCCTTATGGCCCAGTGATTCCACTGCTAGAATTATACCCAAAGAATCCTGAAACATCAATTCAGAAGAACCTATGCAACTCTATATTCATAACAGCGCTTTTTACAATAGCCAAGTGCTGGAAACAACCTAAGTGCCCTTCAGTGGATGAATGAATCAAAAAACTGGTATATTTACACAATGGAGTTCTATGCAGCAGGAAAGAGAGAATTCCTACCAACTGTAATCGCATGGATGGAACTGGAGAGTATCATGCTTAGTGAGATAAGCCAGGCAACAAAAATTAAATACCACATGTTCTTACTTAATACAGGAGACTAATGAACAAACAAACAAGTAAACAAAACAGAACCAGAGACATGAATACAGAGAACACACTTTCAGTATGTAGAGGGGAGGGGTGGGGGGAGAGGGAGAAAAGGAGGCAAGAAAGGGCAACAGTATAGTCAAGGAACTAGCATCGATGACCCATGGACACAAACAACACGTGGGATTGACTGTGAGGGGGATAAGGAGGGTAGGGAAGGGGAGAGCAGAGGGGGGAAAATGAGATGAATGTAATATAATAACAATAAAAAATATTTTTAAAAATTAAACATTACAGAGCCACACAAAATGAGTCTACAGTCAGCTCCAGGCAATGTCTACCATTTGGAGCTGCCAATCAGTTCTCCCTTTTAGATGGTCTCCCAGATCTAAAAGGAGTTCATAGAAGTGACCATATTCAGTCTCTTCCAGGCTTTGTCCTGACTGGCACTTCATCTGGCTTCCTTAGGCATGGGAATGCTGTCACCACCCCCATCTGACATTTGGGAATCCAGACATTACCCCAGGGCCCAGCTCTGACCTGATGTTTTCATTGGGTACCTTCCCATATCTCTTGATGGCCAAACACTCGTTTTTGTGGTTCAGCCAAGCATCCTTCTGGCAGGTGCGGTCACAGTAATGGGCAAACTTGCACTGCCCGCAGTGATGGAGCTTCTCCTGCCTCTTGAAGCAGGTGTGGCACACAAAGTTAATGAGGCTGGAAACAGAGAAAGAAATGTGATTGAGTTCAGGGGACCACCATGGAAAGGGACCACCACACTGACCTTTGAAAGACTGAGGGTTGGGTACTGGCTCAGTGGTCAATCCTTGTCTTTTTAAGCTTCAAACTCCTACTTTTCAAAATGAAAGGCTTGGGCCTCCAAAGTTATAATGTAGTTAGCTATAACTACAGCCCTTTTTAGCAAATATTTTTTTTTATTAAAAGATTTTATTTCATTATTTTTAGAAAGAGGGGAAGGGAGAGAGGCAGAGAGGGAGAGAGACATCAATGTATGGTTGCGTTTCACCTGCCTCCAGCCACAGACCTGACTGGAGACCTGGTTTGCAACCTGGTTATGTGCCCTGGCTGGGGAATCGAACCTGCGACCTTTGGGTTCGCAGGCTGGCACCTTAACCACTGTGCTACCAGCCAGGGCCAAGCAAATATTTTAAAGTGAACCAAATGGGAACACAACTGAGCTCTGCATGTAAGCCTTTCAATCTAATTTAGCAAGTATATGTAGGTTTATGACCTGTAGGCACTGGGATTACCACAAGTTGCCAAAGAGTTGAACTTGTAATCACCATTCAGCATGAGGAGCACTACAATAGGGGAGGCACAAAGTATTCTTGGAACACATGGGAGCAGATACTTGAGGAACCCCAGGAAGTCTTTTAGGCCAAGGGATTGAGTGGGAATTCCTCATGGTCCTATTGCCAAAAGTCACAGGTTATTGGCACCATGACATGAGAGGGGCATTCTGTGTAACGTGTCCTTATCATTATTGTCCCTTTTCCCAAAGAATTAAACATCGTAACTATCCACAATATAATGCAACATGAACATGACACAGTTTACACAAAATGAGGTCTACACATTATGACATGTCATAATTCTGTGTTTTGCAATGTTAAGAATTATAAGGTTAGGGGGGGAAAAAAAAAGAATTATAAGGTTAGCCATGGCCAGGTGGCTGGATTGGTTGAAGCATTGTCCCATACACCAGAAAAACATACTCCAATAATGTAATCTGGCTCTCTGGATCCTTGTCTAGTGGAACAAGGCAGGTCATGTCAGCCCTTCAAGAATAGGAAGACCACTGTCATGCTTCCCCTTCTCTTCCCTTCTCCAAGTTAAATACTCCCAGGTCCTCCAACAGCTTACACAAGTTTCTGAAAATCTCATACTGTTCTGGTATTCTCTGATATACTTATGGCACGTTCCTATAATCAAAGGAAAGTGAGCATAATAGTGTAATCAAGCAAGATCCAGCAGCCAATACTAAGGCATCAGGCTCAAGGACAATCCCAAAGGCTAGGCCCAGTGTTTCCAACATAGCATCAAGAGATGAAGAGAGATGAACACAGCCAAGTTAAGGGCTCTCCATGGGTTACTGCTCTGAACTAGATTCGGGGCTTCCTGGAATCCAGGCAGTTTTCAGCCTCTGGGTGGTTAACTTAACACACTGCCCAGTTCCCATCTGCTGTGAGGTGCATTGCTAGTAATTGATTAATGACCACAAAGTACTCAAGGGTATATAAAAGGTTAGTATTTATTTATAAGTTAGAGCAGATTGAAGGTTATTCACATGATAATGTCTCCCTCACTATCTTGCATTCCTTAAGCTTTCCTAAGGAGAGAAGAAGAGTAGAATTACACTAGCATATTTAGTGAGTTGTGTAGAATCCACAGTCTATCATCATAACTATGCCTTCTATTCTCAAGGGTTGCCCTGCTTGAGAATAGAATACAGAGGACTCGCATGGGACCCTGACTGTTTAGTGGGACCTCCAAACCCCTGGAGAAGGGGAGCTATGAATTTCTCACATCTGTCTCAAGTCAGGATTATGTTCTCTAGAAGGAATGTGAAGTTAGTTCACTAGCTGGGAACTGAAGTGAAGAGCCAGGTAATTTGGGTCCCAAAGGGGCTCCAAATCTTTTCTCCTGGCCTCTCAAGGGTGAGGTCCTGGGTCATAATACTTTAAATTATAGTGTCCAGAGCAATGTAATATCCAGGTGTGGTGCTAGCCACATTTCCTGCATCAGGGCATTGTGGTTCCATTAGCTTCTTTAGCAAAAAAAAAAAAAAAAATCACATTTATTTAAGGTCGAATTGCAAATATAGTCACCAGAACCTCCTGAGTTTTCTCAAAGGGGCTTCAGCCAAGTCAGAGCTTCCCTCTGTTTGTCCATTTGTCATTGTTTATTAAAAACAGCTTTATTGAAGCCCTGGCTGGTAGCACAGTGGTTAAGGTGCCGGCCTGCAAACCCAAAGGTAGCAGGTTCGATTCCCCAGCCAGGGCACATAACCAGCTTGCAAACCAGGTCTCCAGTCAGGTCTGTGGCTGGAGGCAGGTGAAACGCAACCATACATTGAAAAAAACAAACAAACAAACAAAAAAAAAACTGCTTTATTGAGATATAATTGACATACACAAACTGCAAGTATTTAAAATGTGTGATTTAATATCCTCTGACATATACATATACCCATGAAACCTCCATGATCAAGTAAGCATATCCATCACCCGCAATATTTTCTCATGACACTGAAATTTTTAACCTGAAGTGAGGTCTTCACCTTCACCTCTATCTGATTACTTTCAATATAACACTCCAAAACTGTCCAGATCATTTTGAATTTTTATTCTGTCACCACTATATCACTATGCTAAGCTTTGAGTCATCTGCAAAGCATAAAACATGCCTTAGGCTGGGAAGGGAAAGGAGGGGCCCACCTCTAGGGTAGCAGCACCCAGACCAGGAATACAAACAAGGAAAGAAAGACATCCAGGAAATGGGCTGGGGAAGAAGAATGAGAAGCAAGCACAATCATGCTCCCTGTCACTTATAACTTGTCAGTTGGAACTCCATGCCAATCTGTGCTACAGGGGTGCCCATCAAAGAACAACCCCACACTGTGACTGCTTTAATAATTTACACCGATCATGATATATTTAGAATATTATAGTATATTTACATTTTTATTTATATACATAGTTGATGTGTAAGCATATTACACTTCACAGTTCTCACACTATTGCACTGTTTTACATTTTAAGTACTAATAAAAACTATAAATGGTCACCTAGAATAGCGGAAGTTCCATTTCTTTATATTTTACAATCACTCCTTATTTCTAACCTACTGTAGCTGCAGGAAGATGTAGCGTGCCAGGGACTGGAGACCTTACTGTGGTCAATGTAAGTTCAAACAACTCTGCATCTTAAAAACTTAGCTCACAACGCACACCTGCAGCCAAGCGTACCTGTGTTAGAGGCTGGCTATCCACCTGACAATTCTCTGAATTAACTTCCAGGCAGAATACAGTGTTTATTGAAGAACAAGTAAAGTTTACATGTGCTAATTTGAAGTTTACTCAACAACAATCATTTAGAACTTAGAGCAAAACAGATTTTTTTTTCAAGAAAGAGTATTTAACCCTGCCATTGTTTAGAATTGCTGGTGCACTGTGATTAAAAAATAATAATAGCCCTGGCTGGTGGCTCAGTGGATAGGCGCTGGCCTGTGAACCCAAAGGCCACTGGTTAGATTCCTAGTTAGGGCACATAACCAGGTTGCAAGCCAGGTCTCTAGCCAGGTCCATAGCTGGAGGCAGGTGAAAGGCAATCATACATTGATGTTTCTCTCCCTTTCTTCCTACCTCCCTGCCCTTCTCTCTGAAAATAATGAGTACCATCTTTAAAATAATCATAATAAAGATTTATTTTTTGCCAGTTTTATGTGTGTTATTTGTTACCAACCTGGAGCAGGTCTGCCTCAGGCTGGCCAGTAAGCGTGTGGGTCCTTGACTTCGTGCAGGAAATATTTCACAATACGGGTCCAGGTGATTTTGAGAGTATGTTTATTAAATTGGGGGACAGTGAAACAAGGAAGGGCTTAGTTAGGATGGAAGAAGAACAGGAAAGAGCCTAGGAAGGGCTGCTTTGGCACTCTAGAAACATCATGAGAAAGAAAGGAGCCAAGGTGAGGTTGAGGTCAGCTCCCTGGAGAGTCAGAGAAAAGGGGGCCTTGGAGACAGAACCAGGGGTCAGCCCAGGATGAGCTGCTGCTGCCCATTGCTCCCCAGGTTGCAAGTCAGACTTTAGGAGACACATGTGTCTGGGGGAAGGAGTGGGGGAAGGGAAAGGTGCAGGCATGCTCATGGGAGAGTGTACCTGTTATTGTTTTTAAGTTCTGTGCAGACAATGCCCCCTTGTTGCCTGCACTGGGGATGGGCCTCTGGCACTGCCCTCTGTTTGGTTGACACTGCCTGTGAATGTCATCAGAACAAATTTTCCTAGCCTGGCACAAAGGGAGAGAATACAACTGCCCTGGTACTTCCCTCTAGGCTCCCACAAACTGCCTTAAATCACTGTTAACAGGGCCTGATCATAGTAATCTATCTGCCATGAACTACAATTATGTCTAAGAGAAGTTCCAGTGGAATGCTCCTCATGTCTTCAAAGTCACTAATAACCCTCTTGAGGCTTCAGCGGACAAGCGCTGAAGTGATGCAATCTAAACATCACCACAGATTTGGTGACAGATTTTACAATTGTGTAATTATTTACCAGGTCTTGAATCAGTCCAATAATAACTCACCTTCGTATCAGCTCATGAGATTCTTTACAATCACTTTGCTAGAATAAACTTTGAATTGCTTTTCAAAAAAAATAAAATGTGACCAATTTGGAATGATTCTTTTTCTCAGGGTAAACTCACAATGGGTTCCAAGTGTTAACTAACAAACCATTTTCTACAGGCTCATGCAGCTATTTTAGATTCCATTCTAATTTTCTAGGGCCTAGACTCAAGCTTAGATGTTGGTGAAACCCAGCAAGCATTGTGAGTAATCTCCTAATTTAGATCTCCTCAGAATGAGGCTGACCTTTCTCTCCATTACCTCACCTGCTATTAAGGCTTAACTGAGAAGAAGGAAGAGGGACGGATGGTTTGATGCAGAGAAGGGCTTCTCAGACTTTATTCACCAGAGAAGTCTTGTTAACAACTAGGTTCTAATTCAGCGGGTCTGGGGGAGGGCCTGAGATTCTACATTCTAACAAACTCTAGGTCATGCTGATGCTACTACAACTTAGAGTAACAAGAATATAGAGATGAGAGAAAACCTAAATCCTACTCCTTCTGATGGGGTATGCAGGGAAGTGGCAGGTAAGCAGGAATGGGAAGTTCAAAAAAAAAGTGTATCCTTCTGGTCTCCATCCCCTTCCATTGGGGGAAGGATGGGTGTTATGGAAAGTCAGGCCTGGTGTGAGTGAGAGCTGGGTTCAATTCCTGATTCTAGTTATCTACTGGGTGTGTGACCTTAAGCAGTTACTCCAGCCTCTCTGAGCCTTGATTTCCTATTTGAAAATGGGACTAGCAACACCTAGATCTTGATCATGGCTATGACTTTTTAATGAAACATACTTATTATTTTTAAAAGTCAAGGAAGAAGAAAATCACAAAGAGCTTTAAAATTCTACCACTCTTGCCCTGGCTGGTACAGCTCGGTTGTGCATCATTCCAGAAACCAAAGGGTTGCAGGTTTGATTCCTGGTCAGGGCATATGTCTAGGTTTTGGGTTCAGTCCCTGGTCAGGGTGTGTACAAAAAGCAACCAATCGATGTCTGTCACTCACGTCAATGTTCTGCTCTCTCTCCCTTCTTTCCTTCTCCTTTCTCTAAACCCTCTCTCCCTTCCTCTCTCTCTAAAAGCGATGGGAAAAATGTCATTGGGTGAAGATTAAAAACAAAAACAAAAAAATAAAACATATATATAAAACCCCATCCCTCTTGAAGTGTTTCTGAGGGTTAAATAAAATAATAAGTAAAAAAGCTCAGAGCCTGGAACAGAATGAGCGCTCAGTAGACATCAGCCTGGTCCACCAATCCATCTGTCACATGGGGCTGTTGGGCTTCTGGTCCCCTCCAGCCTCCACTATTTCTCAGGCAGCCATCAGAGAGGAGGACCTATCTCTAGGCTAGAAAAGCATCCCTATAGGGGAAAAAAGGTGCTTCTTCAATGGAAGTACATCCCTTTCTTTACTTCCCATGTGAGAAAGAAAATCCGAAGGACATGAAGTCCTAAAACCACTTTTTGGATTCCAGGAAAAAGAGTGCTTCGTCCAGATAGCTTAGTTGGCTGGATTCCAGCGAGTCTCTCTCCTTCTACTTTCATTTTTCCAGTCCCCACAAGAGTCCACCTACATAGCACTTTGCAAAGATGTTTTTAGCAATTCTCCTTCTTTTAAACCCTCACAACAACCCTTTAGAGTAGTGATGATCAGGTCCTCACAGGGATGTTACTCTCATAGGGCTTCCTGAGGCCTGACACTGCCCCCAGCACAGAGGACAAAGAAGCCACCAAGCCCACGTGGTGTGCCTGCAAGCCTGAGTGTGCCTTGCCCTGGCCAGTGGGCCCCAACCCACTCTTCTCTGCAGGCACTGGGATATGTTATCTGTCAGAGTCAAGAGGGATGGAAGGGCAGCTGCTGCTCAGCACCTTGTATAGAAATAACCAATTACTGGACAGATAAACAGAAAGAAAGGTGCCTACAGATTGGACAAGACCTCCAGCCAGAGAGAACTGTACCAACAGGTCTAGTATTCTGGGCTGCTTCAAAGCTCTCAGGAGGCCTCTCTGAAAACTCAAGAGGGAGGAGACACATCTTTTTTTTTTTTTCTCTATCTTTTTTTAAAAAAACCTTACCCAAGGATATTGTAATTAATTTTAAAGAGAGAGGAAGTAAGGGGAGGAGCGGAGTGGGGTGACGGGGTTGGGGGGGGGGGCATTGCTCTGCTGCTTCCTATATGCGCCCTGACCGGGGATGGAACCTGCAACCTAGATATGTGCCCTAAACGGGAATCAAACCCACAACATTTTGGTGTACGGATGACACTCTAACCAACTGAGCCACCTGACCAGGGCTAGGAGGCATGATTTAAAGAACATCCCATCCTTCAAGTACCCAAAATATTGTAAATACTTTACAATATTTTTAATTCCTTCCCTCCTTCCTTCCTTGTTCCTTCCCACTCTTCCTTTCTTTCACAAGTATGTATTGGGTATCTGTTATGTGGTGCATCTGGCTAGTTGATAAAGGGCCTTAAAGATAAATAAGATGCAAACCTTGCCTTTGAGCTGTCTCCTTCCTGGACTGGGACAGGGACATAAACACAGGTGAGCAAGGTGAGACATATCATCCAGGAGTGCTGGTAACTTGCTGTAGGGATCAAGGAAGATGACCTACCTCACACTGAAGTGGAGGAGTGGAGGAATCTGGGAAGGCAATCATGGAGGAGGGGAAGAGACGTTGTTCTGCTCCTCTGAAGCTGGGCTGAGTTTGTGCTCAAAGAATGTCAAGTTCCTCCATGGAGCGCCACTGGAATTAGTTAAAGGCTTCCTTGTGGGGGAGAGCAGACAAGTATAGGAGACGAGAGTAGCTATTTGAGGAGATCACAGGATGCACCATATTGGGAAATAATGTTGGAAAGATGACTAGACAATGCGGAACCTGGAATGCAACTCTCAGAAGTACACCCTTATTCTGCAGGCAAATGGTGCCACTGAAAGCTTTTGCCGAGATGAGAAATATGACTGTAGTTGGTTTCTTTTCCCCATGGCACCTACCTAATATCATTTTTAAAATGCTCATGTAAACCCTTGAAAGACATCGCTGGCTTCCTTTTTGCACTATTATTATATTTTAACATCAGAAGTTTGGTGGTACTTTTCCCTTACATCTTCAGTATAGGGATTGCCATTGATTGACTGATTGGTTGATTCAACCACTTAAAGAAAACTATGAACCAATAAAAAGTATGTCATGGAACAAAAGTTGGAAAATGTTTTCTTTCTCTTTTTAAAAAATGTTTTAAAAATTATGTTTCAATTGCAGTTGACTATTATAGTTTCAGGAGCACAACATAGTTGTTAGACTTTTATATAATTTATAAGGTGATCCCTCTGATAAAACCAGTACCCACCTAACACCATATATGCTTACTACAAAATTATTGACCATATTCCCTATGCAGTACTTTACATCCCCCTATTTTGTAACTGCCAGTTTGCACTTCTTAATCCCTTCATCCTGGTCATTCAGCCCCACAAACTCACTCCCTTCTGCCAACCAAGCATCAGTTTGTTCTCTATGTCTATGAGTTTGTTTTGTCAGTTGATTTTGTTTTTTAGATTCCACACAAGTGAAATCATATGGTATATCTTTCTCAGTATGACTTCCTTCACTTTGCATAATAAACTTCAAGTCCATCCATGTTGTCACAGATAGTAAGCTTTCATTTGTTTTATGACCGAGTAATAGTCCATTGTATATATGTACCACTTTTTAAACATTAAAAATTTTTTTCAATTATAATTTAGTCGTACATGCAATATTATATGGGTTCAGGTATGCAAAATAGTGGTTAGACATTTATATAACTTACAAATGATCACTCTGATAAGTCTAGTACCCATCTGAGAGCATACATAGTTATTACAATATTATTGACTATATTCTCCATGCTGTAACTTACATCCCCATGACTGCTTTTATAACTGGAATTTGTACCTCTAAATCCCCTCTGCCTTTTCACCCATCTCCACAATCCCCCTATCATCTGGTAACCATCAAAATGTTCTCTGTATCCATGAGTTTGCTTCTGTTTTTTGTTGATTTATTTTGTTGGGTTTTTTTTTTTGGGGGGGGGGGTTAGATTCTACATATAAGTGAAGTCTTATTGTATTTTTCTTTCTCTGTCTGACTTATTTCACTTAGCATAATGCCCTCTAGGTCCAGCCAAGTTGTCACAAATAGCAAGGTTCATTCTTTTTTATTACTAAGTAATATTCCATTGTATGTATGTACATCTTCTTTATATATCCATCTATCAATGGACAACTTGGTTGCTTCCATATCTTGACTATTATAAATAATGCTGTAAAAACATAGGAGTGCATATGCCTTTTACAATTAGTTTTGGATTTCTTTGGACAAATACCCAAAAGTGAAATTGCTAGGTCATATGATAGTTCTATTTTTAATTTTGTGAGGAGCTCTATACTGTTTTCCATGGTGGCTAAACCAGTTTACAATACCACCAACAGTGCATGAGGATTCCCTTTTATCCATATCCTTGCCAGCACTAGTTGTTTGTTGATTTATTGATGATGGCCATTCTGACAGGTGTGAGATGCTATCTCATTGGGTTTTAATTTGCATCTCTCTGATGGCTAGCAATGTAGAGCATCTTTATATGTCTATTGGCCATCTATACGTCTATTCAGGTTCTTTGCCCATTTTTAATTGGATTGGGTTTTTGTATGTGTGTGGTATTAAGTTGTATGAATTCTTTATATATCTTCAACATTAACCCCTTATCAGATATATCATTGGCAAATATCTTCTTTGATTCAATAAATTATTTTTGTTTTGTTGATGGTTTCCTCTGCTGTACAGAAACTTTTTAGTTTGATATAGCCCCATTTGTTCATTTTTGCTTTTGTTTCCCTTGATCAAGGAGAAATATCAAAAAAAAAAAAAAAAAAAAAAAACCTATTACTAAGAGCATTGTCAGAGTGTACTGCCTATGTTTTATTTTAGAAGTTTTGTAGTTTGGGGTCTTACATTTTAGTCTTTAATTTATTTTGAGTATATTCCTGTATGTGGTGTAAGAAAGTGGTCTAGTTTCATTTTTTTCACATCTGACCAGTTTTTCTAACTTAGTGAACACACAATCATTCTCCATTGTATATTCTTGGCTCCTTTTTGGTCATTATTGCCTTGTAGTATAGCTTAAAATCAGGAAGCATGATATTTCCAATTGGGGGGAGGGGGAGTTCCTCAGGATCATTTTGATTATTTAGGGTCTTTTGTGGCTCTATATAAATTTAGTGTTATTTGTTCTAGTTCTGAGGAATTACCAAGTTATCTTTTAATTTATTTTATTAAAATAGCAGTTCTTAAGATTTTCTCTGCCTCAATTCATGACTAGGTTCACATTATGCACTCAAACATGTATGCATGTCCCACACTCTGCTGCAACCAAACGAACGCCACTTTTCATGCTTAAGCACATCTTCAGATGCAATTAACTGGGGATGACAACTTTATGGGGACAAGCTGGCATTTGATCTCATCTACATTTAAAAGGAATTATTCCCAAACTTCTGCATTTAATGATTATTTAGTAAAATTCAACAATACAGCCCATAACAGGTCATGTGACATATCAACATGTCTTGCCGTCACAGCTGCAACTGCCAAATTAAGGACACAGTTCTAAATCTACTGTGGTTATCCTCATTATTAGCTACAAACATCTAATGATATAACCCAAATACTTTAACAGTTATTCATTCTTTGTCTGAACTAACTGTTCAGGAATTTCTCTAATCATTTATTAAATTATTTCTATTTACAGCATCATTTGTCCTCTACCATCCATCCACCAGCTGTTACCAGATTAAAGACCACACAAATGTTTGAGCATAGGCCATACCTAAGCCTGCTGTTCCCACAGGCCCACACAGAGTTAGGCTGGCTAAAAGCCCAGCTGTCCTTACTGGCCCTGAAGACACTCATGTTTGATTTAAAAAAAAAAAAAAAAAAAAAAGTCGGCTGACAGTATTTTCTTTTAAAGCACCCTACTTTTTTTTTTTTTCATGTTCTCATCTTTGTTCTTCTCTATAAATGTACACATTTTCATAATTTCCTGGGCATTTTCAACCCCTTTAAACAGAATCATTCAGTACCTGGTTAATTTGTATCTAAAAGAATTCACTGTTCTTGCTTCTTCTTTACTTTCTTTTCCATAACATTTTGTGATGAATTGGATTAACAAGAAATTAATATTATTGGCTATGGCAGGCTGAATAGCCCTTCCCAAAATGTCAGGGCCCTAATGCCAAAGCACTGTGATAGGTTACCTTATATGGCAAAAGGAACTTTGAAGATGTGATTAAGATTAAGGTCCTTGAGAGGGGGAGAAAATCTTGAATCATGAGATGAGCCCAATGTAATCACAAGGGTCCTTATAAGAGGAAGATGGGAGGTCAGAGGGGGCAAAGCCAGCTGGCTCAGAAGATAGAGCCCAGGAACGCACACATCCACTTCTGCACCTAATTCCAGCGTATGTGGGAGTAGTTTCTTACACCATCCAAACAATTCTCTGACACCAGCTGGGCATCTTACAGTTCAACTCAGTTCTTACACTATCTACCTGGAGTTAGCAGCTCCCACAGATATATATATATATATATAATGAATCACAATATCACAGGAGGCAGCCTGTAGAACCTAGATAGAAAAGTAAAGGAAACCTAGCCTTGTGGGTCCATTTTAGCCCTCTGACCTCCAGAAGTCTAAGGTAATAAAATGTGTTGTTTAAGCCACTAAAATTTGTGGTAATGTTTAAAGCAATACAATGGTTTGTTATTATAAGCACATTTTGTGCTGTGTAATCACATATATATTCTCATTTTTTACTTATAAGTTTCTGGACTTCACTATTCTCAGGCCCCAGAACCAGATTTTGATTCTTCTGGAATTGGTGGATAGGTATCCTTTCTTTTATTAAGAGTAAATATGATTAATTGGGCTGACGAGAACAAAAGAAAAATAAGTATGCAGCTCTGGGCCCACTTGTGGGGGATAAGTAGTGAGAGATGAGGCCTGAACAAGATCCCAGAAGACTAGGTCCTGTCTTATTACTCTCCTTAAGTGACCTGGGGAAGACTCTTCACCTCACTAAGCCTCAGTTTTCCCATTTGTAAGAAAAGATTGAATAAATTCAATGGGTCTCAGCTTTCTTCTGGGTTGAAAGTGATTTTGAAAGTGATGAGAGTAGCCTGGCCAGTGTGGTTTAGTTGGTTGGAACATCGTCCCGTGAGTCAAGTGGTTGTGGCTTTGATCCCAGTCACAGCATATGCCCAGGTTGCAGGTTCAATCCTGGTCCAGGCAATCAATCTATGTTTCCCTCTCACATCAATGTTTCTCTCTCTCTCTCTCTCTCTCTCTCTCTCTCAGCAATGAAAAAATGTCCTTGGATGAGGATAAAAATAAAATAACATAAAATGAAATTGAAAGCTATGGACTTTATCCTTTATCCACACACATACAAAAATTATGCATGCATATCCACATAAAATGTTGACCCTCCAATTACATGTGTTTCTCTGGCTAAGGATCCATGGACCCAAGTTAGGAACCTATAGGCTAGATACCCTCAAAACTTAAGACATGGGACAGTTAAAAAGAAAAATCAAATAGTATTTTTGGCTCCTAGAACAGCTCATAAGTACCATTCCTATGCCATTTCTTTATTTAATGCTAAAATAAAATAATATCATCAGAACAAGCTCCATTGCTATTGAGCCTAGCATTCCTATTGCTGCATTGGAATCCTTTGCATGTAGAAGATATCATGCATCATATAGCATCTCAGGCTGGAAGAAATCTTGAGTCATATGACCCAATTCCTCTCCATTGCCTGACTCTTTGCATACATCATGCCTAGCAGTTGTCACAAGGAACTGTACAGCCTTGGAAATAGCCCTTTTCCGTCTCCAGAGAGCGTTGACAGGCTTGTTCTAGTCGTTAGGTCATAGGGGTGCAGTGTTAAGGTACTAAAAACTTGTAGGTAGCCCAGGAAAAAAGTTTAGGACTGATACCTTTTAATCATTTCAAAAAAAATTAAGGCAAAAAACAACAAATGCAAAATGAAAATAACAATTTTAAAAGCAAAGTTGTAGAAGTCCATTCAGAAGTGATAAGCACAAACTACATTTTGACTTATTGTGACATGGTCCCACTAAAGGTAAGGATGTCTGGGGCCTACTTTATTCTCAAATGGCTTGATTCTGACTAGCATTCCCCCTACTCTCCCACCCCCATTTTCACCTGAAATATGACTCTGTAACTTATGCTTGAGGTGCCTAGTTCTCACTCAGCCTTTTGTCAATTTTTAAAAACTGGGGGGAACCCTCTTTTTCACAAATAATGGTCATTATTTGTAGGTGACTATTAGGAGCAGTTCTCTTATGTTATTATGAAACATGATGCAAGTTTCTTCACCTGATCAGTGACTCTATTCTAGTTTGGCCATGTATCTATTGGGTGTGGGTACTAACAATTTTAATGACAATTATAGTGATGGCGGTGATGTGATTTTTTTTCATATTGTGAAAAATTGTGTCCCTGGATCTTAGTCTGTGGGTCAACTGGGTTAACCAAATGATTGATTTTACAGTTTGGAAAAGATGGAGGTTCTACTTCAGTAGGCTAGAAGAGTCCTTCCAGGACCAAGAAGAGAAAAGATTAGGTTGATCTCCTTGCAGAAGTTTTTGCACTCTTTAAAACCATTTATCTTCTCATTCCATTAGACATAAAATGAACTAAATAAGCCTGGCTTGCCATAACATGTGTAAAAAGTAATATAAACTGAGCCACTTTGAAATGGAGTCATAACTGCCATCCCAGAGGAACTGCCTTAGATGCCTTATGCTTCAAACTTTCGGAAACAGGGTGAAATAACATTTGGACTAGGCCTCCAGCAACAACATACATACCCCAAAGAACTGTTTGCAAAGATGACAAGAAAGCAGATATGACTACCAAACTGAAAAATAAAAACATTCTTTAGAATTAGTGTCACTACATTAGCTTATCTGCACCAATAGAAATGCTTTCCTTCTATTGATATAATTGTTCCCCTTCCCTTTCTCAAAAATACCCATTGTTTTTGTCTTCTAAATGGAACACTATTTGGACTTCTGCATGAATCAGTGTGTCCCAAATAGTATTTTTTTTTCTTTTTTAAAAATCCTAAATAAATGCTAGTTGCCTTTCACTTTGGCCTTTATTTTTAGGTTAACACATGAACTACAACATGCCTCTTTTATAGAATGACTTTTGTGGGTGTCTCAGTCCTACCCCTTCAGTCAGGTTTCTCATCTATGGGGTCAGACTCTCATCTGGAGCATAAAATGAGAGGGAGGACAGAATAGACAAAGTTATCTTTTGACTCCCTCTAGGGTACCTTGGTACCCAAAGAAGGGGTATACCCTCATCTTTGCAGTGATAAATTCGGGCAAATTATCTTTAAAACATATTTCTTTTAAACTATTAAAAATAATTTTAAAGATCATTTACCCCATTCTAATTTTTATTACTCTTGTAATAACAGTAACATCTTATATGGCAGTTTATCTGTAATATGTTTGTTTTTGTAGTTATTCCTTCAAATGAATGTTATTTGTAAATGAGTGATGTTATTTATAGTAACAAAAACACTTAAACAACATAAATATCTAATCCTAAAGGAATGGTAGGATAGTATGCAACCATTAAATTCTACATTTATGAAGAGTATATAGTAATACAGATAATAATTAAATTATTTCTTAAACCATAATACTTTGTGAAGATTCCAGCTGTGTAGGACAAAGAAATAAAAGGTCTGTTTAAAACAAGTTGAAAGGTTCAATTCCCCAGCCAGGGCACATAACCAGGTTGCAAGCCAGGTCTCCAGCCAGGTCTGTAGCTGGAAGCAGGTGAAAGCAACCATACATTGATGTTTCTCTCCTCCTCTGCCTCTCTCCTTTCCCCTCCCTCTAAAAATAATAAATAAAAATTTTAATAAATAAATAAAACAAGCTGAAAGGAAATAGACAACAATTTTGAGAGTATATATGTTTTCTTCCCAAATTTTACTTTTACTGGAAGGAAAATTCACTCAACTCCATACATTCTTGAAAGGAAAATTGATTGGCTATATTTCCCTTGGGAAATTGGAGGCACCGATGAAGGTGTTCTATACAAGGCAAAATGGCAGCACCAAGAAAATTCAGAGTTTTTATGTTTCTAGATTTTTATATCTTAATTCTGAATCCAGCTAACTCCTTAATTGTACTCACCTCCACCCCTACACACACACACACACACACACACACACACACACACACACATTAATGAAGTGGGACAAGCTTTGTCTACTGTCACCTAAGCCCCCTTACATTTACTTCAAATGGTAATCAGCCAAATGCCCCATTCACTGCCTTTTCCCTGGAGGTCTTGGTATTTGGTAGAAAAGGAGAATTTCTTCATAATCAGGTTATCTCTGAAGGCAGTGCCCACCCTCAGGATGATCAGTACAGTGAACCAACCATGAAGCCTAGATTATTAAAGGCATGTTTAATGAAAAGTTTTAGAATAACATCTGAAGAATGATACCATTTCTATAAATAATAATAATAGTAGCCCTGGCCAGGTAGCTCAGTTGGTTGGAGTGCCATTCCATACACCAAAATGTGACAGTTCATACCCTGGTCAGGACACCTACCTAGGCTGTGGGTTCAATCTCACTCAGCTGTACATTTTGATAAGTGCAGATATATGTATGTAATAGTACAAGAGCATTCTAAAAGATAATACATTAAAATCATAACAGGGATTACCTACAAGGAAATATAGAGGGTACTGGGATTAGGGTGGGAAAGATAAAAAGGGATTTCAGCTTGTTAGTGATATTCCAATTTTTCAAAGGTAAATACATTCCAGTGTTACCTGCATATTTACAATTTTTTTTTCAAAAGTCTCATCCATTAAGATCCTTCTGTAAGGGCAACAGGGGAAATATTGGGACAGCTGTAACTGAACAACAATTAAATAAGTGGTTCTTGCAGCACCACACCCACTTTTCCACTCCCTTCCCTCCACCCTCAACAACATGCAGCACACCCACTCAACCAAGCTCACTAGTGTTGTGAAAGTGCCCCAAAGCCATTGCTCGCTTTTACAACCTCCTAGGGCCCAGAGCAAATCTCATTGATAATGAATGAGTCCTTGCCAAAAACGCCATGTCAGAAAATAGGTGGTGGAAATGTCATTTACTTCAAGATGATCCCATGAATTGTATCCCTTTCCTGATGATTTTAAGAGCAAAGTGTTTGGAGTTTGGCACCAGCCAAGTCAGCTGGAGAAAATAAGACACCTCCCCACATTTCATACCTGTCAAAAACCACTGCAGAATAAGCCCTCTCAGCGAAGATGACATCTGCAGCCCAGAACTCCTTAGTGGCCTTCAGACCCCTGCCTTTGCCTTCCGAAGTGAAAACTGCCACATTCTCCATTTTCCCTATTGTCATCTCTGGTCTTTCAGGCAGCACCACAGATAAGCAAGGCTGAGCCAAGACTCTTGTCGCTGCTATTTTAGCACCTTCGGCATCCCAAAGAGCAAAGCTATAAATGGACAAGCAACCTCCCCTTCCCCACCCCCTCTGGTCACTGAGCCCTCACCTCCCCCTCTGCCACTTTTCCTGGCAGCGGAGATGGTGCAGACAAGAGCACAGTGCTGTGGGAAGGGTCTCATTCATCAGCCAGCAAAGCTGGCCAAGCCGAGAATGACCATGGGCAGGTGTGGCTCTGAGACTGGGAATGAAAACTTAAAAAGTTCCTTAGCAAGAGAAAGCTCAGTCTTGGATGGCAGTCATGTTCAGCTTAGTTGGAATAAGGAGCACTTGTTCAGTAAGATATTTTTAGCATCCAGATGCCTCTGTCAGTCCAAAGTAGACAGCTGAAATGGTCCAGAAGAGGCGATGCCTGCTGCCTGGGACCCTTCATCAGCCAGCCTTATTCTTTCTCAAGTCAGCTGGCCCCTTACCCCTTACCCCCATGGTGGACTGTTTGCAGAAAGTAAAGGTGGACGGCAGACACCGAACCACTCCTCTGGCATACACTGAACAGTACTATTTCGGCTCCCAGGGGCATCCCAATTCTCCAATATTACTTGGGGTTCCCACAGTTACCTCTAGCAGGGTATAGAAGTCTGGGAATTCCCTGATAATGCTGGGTGCTGGGTGCAGGCTGTATGAGGGGAGGCAAGTCTTAAAAATAAAACCTGCCTCTCCTCTCCTCTCCTCTCTTCTCCTCTTCCCCTCCTCCCCTACCCTCTCCTCTCCTCTCCTCCTTTTTCCTTCTTTCTCTCTTCTCTCTCTTTCCTCTCTCATCTCCCCTTCTCCCCATCCTACCCCCTCCATCATGGAAGGGGATACAATTAATTAATTAATTAATTAAAACACCCCTTATTTTTATCTATCAAATCTCCTTTAAGGTGTTTATGGCCAGGAAAACAGCAATGTGCTCTGTGCTTCTTACCCAGCAGTGAAGACACTGGAGATTCTAAAATCTGCAGTGAGCTAAATCCAACTCCCACTCGGGTTGAAAAGAAAGACACTTGCAGATCTAGAGCAATGGCTTATCTTCCATTAATACTTATAGTTTCTAGGATATATCTCTTTCTGGGGACCCTGTGCTGTGTCTGGATCTCTCTGAGTGGGGTAATTCTCAAGCAGTAGCTGCTGAGTCAGATCAGCATTTCAATTCTGAACCTGCTACTAGGACTTTGAGCTAGAACCTGTAAAACAAGGATAATAATTTCTATCTCTCAGGATTGTCATAAATATTAAATGAGGATAATGAACATAGCACAACCCTTGGTACTTAGCAGAAAACTCACTAAATGATTTTTTTTGTATCACATTATCTTCCCAAAACTATCAAGATGTACTAAAAATTCTAATGTGTCTTCAACCAAATTGCATCTCTTGAAACTTCTTTTAGACTCTTGGAAGCGGATTAAAAAATCTTTTGACAGACCGAGTATCAAAATACATAGCCCCTGGAGCCAGAGAATATTTCAGTGACTTCTGATGCATCCAGAAGAGCAAAACAACTTCAGACATTTAAAGCTGGTTGCCCCAAAAAGTAAACAACAAATGCATCCATGGCAAAAAAGAAAACAAAAGGTCTAAAGGTTCTTCAATTCAGGTTAGCTTTAAAAGAATGCCTGTACCCACATTAGCTGGTAACTCAGGGACCTGCAACCAGAGCCTCCCCTCAGTTCTTCCACTGGAACCTTGATCTGCTCCCTCTTTTGGGCCATGCTTCCCTGTCTCCTCAGCTTGACAGGCTCCTGTGTTTTCCTCAGTGTCTTAGGTAGAGCTGTCACACCTGTTACGTTAAAGGGTGGAGCCTTAGGTATTCGTCAGTACAGGCAACCCATTTCACCCTGTTGTGACACTATATGTAACATAGGTGTCTGAGGGTCTGAGAAGGAACTCCATTTCACCCCGTTGTGGCACTATATGTAACGTAGGTGTCTGAGGGTCTGAAAAGGAACTCCATTTCACCCCATTGTGGCACTATATGTAACGTAGGTGTCTGAGGGTCTGAAAAGGAACTCCATTTCACCCCGTTGTGGCACTATATGTAACGTAGGTGTCTGAGGGTCTGAAAAGGAATTCCATTTCACCCCGTTGTGGCACTATATGTAACATAGGTGTCTGAGGGTCTGAGAAGGAACTCCATTTCACCCCGTTGTGGCACTATATGTAAGGTAGGGTCTGAGGGTCTGAGAAGGAACAATGCTGCTTGCTCAGCACTTGCCCATTTCCCAGGCACTTTTCCTGCTTCCCTTACGGGATTGGCGCCCCTGTAGCTGTTGTCCTGGCTGTGATTCCCAAAGTGGGTGAGTCTGTGGATGTTCTAGGACTGTGGAGGCCTCTAAACAAGCGGACTCTGCTGAGAGACGGGCAATTTCTTCCTCTGCCCCAACCCCCACTGGTTTTCACAGTCAGAAGCAATGAAACTTTATTTTCCCTGGTGCTGTAGGCTTCAAGGTCTGGTCTGGTGCTGGAAGCACTCCAAAGGTGTCCCTCCCTACTTTTTTTAATGTGTGACTGGGCTTCCCACCAGCTAGCCACAGCTACTGTCATCCCCGCAGCTGCCACCACTGCCTCCACACTGTCCTCTTTGTCTTGGCTCCACCACTCCTCCCTGCCTAGATGAGCACTTCTTCTTTCAATCTTTGTTGGAATTCCATGGAGCTCAATTTTCTGGAACTTCTGGTTGTTTTTGTTTTGAGGTAGTTGTATTCCTTGTTAGTTGTGGAGGGAGATGCATTGAGTCTACCTACACCTCCATCTTGGCCAGAAGTTAAATTTGTGTTACTTTAAGCCACTAAATTTGTGTCAATGTGTTACAGCAATGGCAGAAAATTAACACTTATCTCTCATTGCAGTAAATACTATATAGCATATCTTTTGCTACTCCCAAATAATATTTTACTAGCTCATACCTAGAAAACATAATTACTAACTCAAATAGGCTGAATATTTGGGACCCCTTAATTCGTATGTTAAAATCCTCACCCTCAAAGATTAGTGAGGCCTTTGGAAGGAACTCAAATTATGAGGTAGGAACCCTCGTGAAAGGGATTAGTGCCTTATAAAAGAGGCTCCAAAAAAAACTAGTTTCTCTTCCACCAAAAGTGCCTTCACCAGACCATGCTGGCACCCTTCCAGCTTCCAGAACTTCAAGAAGTAAATTTCTGTTGTTTATGATCTACCCAGTCTATGGTATTTTGTTATTGCCACCTAAATGAACTAAGACACTAACCTAACCTAAAAAGGGAGAACATAATGAAAATTACTTTATAATAAAATAATATATATTCACAGTAAATTAAGCCTTGGCTGGTGTGGCTTAGTAGATTAAGCACTGGCCTGCAAACCCAAATGTCACTGGTTCGATTCCCAATCAGGGCACATACCCAGGTTGCAAGCTAGGTCTTTAGCCAGGTCCTCAGCTGGAGGCAGATAAAGGGCAACCATCCAATGGTGTTTCTCTCCCTTTCCCTCTCTCTAAAAATACTGAATAAAATATTTAAGAAATAATAAAATGAATTAAATATCAATGGGCTCATATGCTTGAGTACAACTACACTAGAAAACATGATAAAGTCAGATGTTTGCTCCTGTGTAGAATCACTGTGATAGTTGTGTGTGATGTGAGTTTCTGAAATGGTGAATGACTCTTAGTCAAGTTATGAATGAAAAAAAGGTATAATCTTCCTTCAGTTAACAAGAAGGTGCATTCCTGGAAAATTCAGTGTTTTAAAACTTTACAAAACCTACTCTATAATTAAATATAAAACAAAATCCTAGACTCAGATCATTATAAATAGGGTTTTCACCTACCTAAAATAGGCACCTAGACCTTTGAGGTTGTGCAGGATGATCAAAGATTTTTTACTGTATCAGTGTCCCTTGCTTCCCAAGACATCTAGCATCTTTGCCCAAGATCAATGAGACAAAGTGTGTTGGCACTGGTCGTTCAAGTTGTTGGCTGGTAATGGAGAAGGGAACCCAGGGCCCTGATACACTGCATATCAGTACAAATGCTACATAAGTTTTTCCATTCATCTGTCCTCTTTGTCCCTCTGTTCCAGTTTTTTACCCCCACTGGAAAACCCAGACTTTTCTTATTGGCCATGTCCCTCCCCACAATATTCCAGTTGCACTTTGAAATGATTGTGACAAGCAAGTTTCTCTCACATTTTTTAATGGTAACCTCACTTATAGCATTTTATTATATGTATTTTAAATTTTATTTTATTGATTTTAGAGAGGGAAAGAGGAAGGGGAAGAGAGGGAAACATCCATTTGTTGTTTCACTTATTTATACATTTATGGGTTGATTCTTGTACATGCCCTGACCAGGGATCAAACACATAACCTTGGTGTATAGGGATGAAGCTCTAACCAACTGAGCTACCTGGCCAAGACCCCCACACATTTCCAAAATGCCTCCTAAGTGGTACAACTTGCCTCCATTGAAAATTGCTAATCTTGGTCATCAGGAAAAGCACACCTGGAGTTTTGAAAGGATTTCTTATTGCCCTACTGGAGATGTATTATCAGAGAAGAAAAGATGCAAGAAAGACGTGAACGCCTTCTTCAATGTCATATTGAAGCATGGAAGAAGTAGATTCTGTTTGCATTTCCTGAGAGATGGAACTAGGTCTCCAGAATGGACATAACCTTGTGACAAAGACTTGAGTTTCACAGATGTTCATAATCAAATTTCAGTTGAGCCATTTTTCTCTCCAGGAAGATGGGAACTTTTGCCATTGTTAATGATTTTAATAGCCATCCAGTCTCTTTCTTTTGTGTGCCTGGATAAAGGAGAAAATGAGACAGCCTAAGCCAATGGACCCCTGGTCCAGGAGAGAGGGCTAACCTGGGATATTCCAGACAAGGGGATGACAAGAATGACTACTAGGGTCCTAACTACCTCTATTTCAGCTGAACTTTCCTCCCACCTCAGTCCACACACCCATGCCAAGAACATTACTATGGTTACTGAGAACTCCCACACCCAAAGGTGTGAGGCAACTGTTGCAGGATTTGCAAGGGTAATTCCAGGTCCCCAGTCATGCACCTCAAGGGTTAAAGAAAGTGACATGAAAAGGCCAAGAGTGGGGCTGTTGGGAGAGCCTTATCATTACAGGATTAGACACGGCTTCAAGTATCCTCTCCCAATAAGTTTCCAAATTTTAAACATAACCTGTATTCATATTATTGTCCTGAACCTGTGTAACAAATTATCTCAGAGGCCTTGAGAGAGGGATTGCATTCTTTTCAGTTGGATATGTTGCAATTCGGAGAATATGTACAAATAAGGATGAAGGTGGAGCCACAAAAGAAGCCCAGAGTGATGGTATGTGATAAGTTTTAAATCACCAGGACCATCTGTGTGCCTATTAACACTGCCACAGCTGATCTATCATACCCTGGGAAAAAGTCCAATCATCCCCTCTGTTGAAAGACCCACTGTGATTCCCACACCTGCAGGTACCATCATCTAGAAATGCTGCAAGATTTTAAATAATTTCTAAACCTGATTTAATACAAAGAAGTGCCTTTTATCATTGGCTGTGACTTCATTTGTACCTGGAGCAGGTTCATTTAGGCCAGGGCTCAACAAGTTTCCTTTGGATCCATAAACTAAGTATGGTTTGTACTTAGAGATTATTTTGTGACACATGGAAATTATATGAAATTCAAATTTCAATGACCGTAAGTAAAATTTTACTTGAAAACAGCCATACTCACTTGTTTACATGTTTTTTGTGGCTTCCTTCACATTATAACAGCAGAGTTGAATATGTGTAACAAAAGACCATATGGCTCAAAAAGATGAAAATATTTACTATCTGGCTTTGGTTTTTTGTGGTTTTTTGTTTGTTTGTTTAATATCTGGCCTTTTATAGAAAATACTTGGCAAACCCTGCTTTATACCAATAACAACTTAATGCCTGGCAGTGTTAGCAGACTACTACAAGTGCATTCGCTGGCTGATTCATCCATTCATTTCAAAATGAGGGACAAGATCAAAGAAAAAGTATTGTCCATATCTAGCACTCACACTCCAGGATGACAGGGGTAGGTTCTCTCCTTAATGGTTCACTTTATTTGTGTAATTACGTCATTGACAAAACTTTACACTCTCTCTGGTCTCTGGGTTCTCACTAAAATACTGTGCTTGCTTCCATCTTTCTTCCTTTGGTTCACAAGGCCTCCTAGTTCCATCTTAGCTACCAACTGTTTTCCTCCCAAGAATTCCTAAATTCATTCATCCCACACACATTTATCAGCACATTTATTAAGCACTATGCTCAGTGAGTGCTTTGATACAAAGATGAATAAAATGTAGCCCTTATGTTCAAGACATTGACCATTTAGAGAACATTGTGGGAGAACATAAAGATAATGAGAGATATTGGCGGCAAAGGGGAAAGTGTATCTTGCCTGGAAAGGCTTCAGAGAAGGGACAAATGAAGGTAAGTAGGGAGGGGGAGCACCAGAACTGGAGAAGACCATTTCAGGCCCAAGGATACAGTAGCATGAGGAACATGTGGAGGTAAAGAAACAATGACATGTGCAGACAACTATAATGTTAGGTGTGGAGGGAGCTACAGGAGCACATGTATTATACTTCTCTGTTTTGTTTTGTTTTGTTTTGTTTTGCTTTTTTTAAGATTTTATTTATTATCTCCAGAGAGACGGAGGAAGGGAGAGAGGCAGAGATGGAGAGAAACATCAATGTATGGTTGCCTTTCACCTGCCTCCATCCATAGACCTGGCTGGAGACCTGGCTTGCAACCCGATTATGTGCCCTGGCTGGGGAATCAAACCAGCAACCTTTGGGTTCACAGGCTGGAACCTTGTGCTACTATCCACTGTGCTACTAGCCAGGGCTTACTTCCATTTTCATTCTGGGGCCAGTCTATTGCCTTTTATGTCCCAGTGTTTCATATTCATCTCAAACCTATTCTAATAGCAACTATAACCATTTGAATGATTCAAATTGTCCTTTCCTTAAAATATTTCATATACTTTCACAACACCCTTTGAGGTGGGTATTATCAAGGCCTCCTAGTTAAAAAGCCACATCTCCTATCAACCCCAGAGAAACTTCCACATAAGGTGTGCAAGTAAACTATACAATGTCATTAGAATAGCACTGTCTGTAAAAGTGAAAATGGGTAACAAGCTCATTGTTCTACTGGTTACAACAAGAGTGGATAGTTCACGGTATTTATACAGCTGAATGTTATATAGCTGTAAAAGCTCATTAGAAACTCACATCTCAGCATACATTACTATGAAAAACGGTGATAAATGCAAATTGCAAAGGAATAAATAGTATGTGTAATAACATTTATCTAGAGCTTTAAATCATGCAAAGCAATACTTCATTTTACTTAGGGATACATACATATAATACATATGTAGTAAAAGTTTAAAGAAATGCATGGGAATGAGGAATGCTGAACTCAGGATAGTATTTAATTCTGAGGGAAGGAATTCATTAGAAAGCAAGAAGAGGCCCTGGTCTGACCAATGGATACATAAATACACGGAACAACAAATTGCTGTTTCTCGCTATCTCACTCTCTCCCCCTCACCTTTCTAAAAAATTGGATTAAAAAAAAAAAAAAAAAAAAGGTAGGTAGAAGGCATTCCAGGAAAAGGGAACGGCATGTACAGTAAGTTGAGCTTATGCAATACCTTGGTATTTACAGGAATCAGTAAAGGTTTAATGTTGCTGGGTCATAAAGTGAAAGCAGGGTGGGGAAGGAAGACACTAGGAAGGTAATGAGATCAGGGAAGCCTGGCAGTATTCACTTCTGACTTCTCAGTAGATAATGGGAGTCAGTAATGACTTCTAGGTAGAACCCTTCGGCAACAATATGGGCAGTAAATTGGGGGGATGAAGTCTGAGGAAGGAGATATCAAGCAGCTACTGAGGTAGGTGGTTCTAACAAAAGAGAAGCTAAAATTAGACAATGGCAATGTGACAGGAAAGGATACTTAAGAGTAACTTGCCCAGTGCACCAGGTCACATGCCCATAAGAAAACGGGTAAAATACTGTACAGCAATTAAACGTATCATTAACACCTACATATTACAGATTGAATGAACCTCAAAATGTTGAGTGAAACAAGTCCCAGAAGCGCATATATAGATCTTATTAAATTCAAAAACAGTGTGAATTGTATAAGTTACATGTACCTATATGTAAGGAAATGATGACGGCAAACCAGGATAGTGATTTCTCTGGGAGGTAGGGAGTAAGTCGATGACTCTTCCGCGTACATGTGCATACACAGAAACAAACATGTTTAACCCACAGGGAGAGAAAGGGGGAGAGCAAGTTCGAGAACATAAAGAGAAGTCATTTATGGGCCAATGATGACAGCATAACATGACCGATGATTTTCTTTCATCTACTCTGTATACAACAGGTTCTACTAATGGAGAGAAAGATAAAGCAGGAGATAATTATTTCTCATGTGCTCTGGAGGGAGAATCTATAGATTCCAAAATTACTGTTCTTCTTTAGTTGGTTCTAGATGAACATCAGAAAGGCGCGAGGCCCCTCAAACTTTTCCTTCCCCCAAGCACGACACGCGGGCGGCTAGGGACAGGCGAGCCAGATCAGAGCGGAGCCCCGGAAATGGCGGGTGACAGGGCGGAGCAAGAGAAGGCGGGGCTAAGGGAGCTTTCTGGGCGGGGCGGCCGGCGCAAGCGCATTAGCCCGCCTTTCCGTCATGGCGTCGGCGCCGGCCAGTCAGCCGCCAGTGGTGGCGGCGACTTCCCCTTTGGAGTCCCGGTCTCCGCCTCCTCCTCCCACCCTGCCTGCTCCGCGGCGGAGGCGGCGGTGGCGGCGGCGGTTGTCCTTGCCTCTCCGCCATCTCCACCTCGGCCTGTCCCCCGGCCGGCGGCGTTGGCGGGGAGGGGGACTGTAGTTGTAGACGCCCGCCCCTGCCTCAAAGAAGGTGAGTTCCCGCCCCGGCGGCGGGGGCGGCCCCGCCTTCAGCCCCTCCACGCCGTGGCCCAGTGAAAGGGCCTGCGCAGCTAGCCCGCCGGGCGCGCCCGAGTGTGCAAAATGGCCGACCCGGTGGTGGCCGGAGCCCGTCCGCTCGCCTCACCACCCGCCGCCCCCGAGAGGGGCGCCTAGGGCCCCAGGTGGAGCGTGGGGGCAAAGGGCCGCCTCAGCGTGCTGAGGGAGCCGAGGTGTGAGTGAGGAAGAGAGGCGCCAGGTAGAGGCGGTGGACCAGGAGCCGCAGGGAGGAAGGGGCACCCCCGAGGAAACGCACGCACGCCTGAGGGGCCAGAGATGAGAGCCGGGCCCGAGACGCCTGCAAAGCCAGCCCGGCCGGAGGAGAGCGAGGGAGAAGCGTTAGGTCTGGGAGCAGGCAGGCGGGGCTGTCCTCGAGGGATCACTTGGGAGAGCGCCCCTGGGCCTTTGAGGGCGACACGCAGTGAAACACGCTCCTCGGATTTGCAGGCCTGGCCGAAACCTGGAACGGCATTTCAGCGCGCACCTACCGAGGCCACAGAAACCGAGGCTGGCGTTGGGGAGGCGGCAACCTCGCCCTCAGCAACGGCCGCCAGCCGGGGAGAGCGGAGCTCCGCGGGGCTCGGCTGGCGTGACGCCTTTTTCAGGGGACAGGCAGGATTGGGGCGGGGGCGCGCAGACCCAGGGAGGTGCCCCGGACAGGGGTGCGTTCGTGCCGAGGCGGTTGGCGCGTCTGCTCGCCGGCCTTGGGAAGCGGGGCTGAGCCCGTACTGCTGGTGATGGCATTCTCCCTGAGGAAGCTCTGGCCGCCCGAACAAACACGAGGGTCGGCGGAGGGGTTCACAGTGGAAAGCCGCCTTCAGGGAATACCCGCTAAAAAGAGATAGGGAGCCTATTGGCAGCTGTTGACAGGAGCAAACGGCGCGTTTCTTGAGCCGGCCCTGAGCTGCGCCTGACGAGCTCACCGGGGCGGTAGCCGCGATCCGCCGCCGAGCCCTGGTTAGAACTGGGCGAGTTGCTGGCGCAGGGCTCCAGGAGCGGCCCTGCCAAAAGCTTTCACAGTTCCCACCAACACATCCCCCTGACACGAAGAGCTGGTTCTTGATTGTTTCAGTCTAAGAGCTGTTTCCATTCTTCCCAGACTATATTCTGCCAACAGCCTGCTTTTTCCAGGCTAAGGTAAGGCTATCAGGCAGTTTGCGAATGATTTTAGGTGGAGTTTGATCCTGCTGCAGAAGATCTCAGTAAAACATGTAGCCAACTTCATGTTAATAATTAACTTGCAGTGTTTACTGTATTGCTTTAGGTTGCTTTTTGTCTCCAGAGTGAAAGATAGTAGAAGCCAGAACATCTTAGAATAATTCCTTTCTTCTGGAGGGACACCAATAAATATAACCTTATAAAAATAATTTTGTATTTACCCTCTTCCATGATACATTCTAATTGTGTGTGCTTTTCCATAATCTTACACCTTTTACTTTGGAGGAATAGCAAAGGAGTAAAATTAAATTTCTTATTTTGTAAGCATCTGATACAAATTTCATTCACTGAAAGTGGAAATTAGAAACCCTTTGCAACTAGATGATGTTCCATTAAGTATCTTAGTGAGGGCAACTCGGAAGACTAGATTTAGCAGCTTCAGTCGGCCTGGTTATCATTTTTCTGAGGTAAAAATAAATAAAATTAGGTGTTTTTTTTTTTTTGTATTCATAGCAAACATCCTGCCTCTCACCAAGTAAGCCTGAACAGTTTACAAGTGTCAGGACTACGGTTCAATTGGCTGTCAAACAGATCCCAGGAACATTTGGAAACAGTTTCTCATGGAAAAACAGCTTTTTGCCTGACTTGGCATTTTCTGGGTGTTTGTGTGATGACTGAATATGTGCAAAATTACTAAACACTTGATGTCAGTTCACACAGTGTATATATATCACTTCTTGGTGGTATAATGAGAATACTGGAATAGGGGTCTTAACTAGTAATAGGTTCTTGTGCTGGTTTCTCCACTAGCTTTATGGCCCTAAATCCCAAACTTCCTCTTTGAGTTTTGCCATCTGTGGAGAGGGGTAATTTGGATAATCCAACTGAGTAGTTTTCAACCAGGGGCAAATCTGCCCCCAACCCTCACCCCAGAGGACATTTGGCAACTCTAGGGACAGGTTTTCACCACCTGGCAAGGAAGGATGTAGTGAGAGTAGGGACTCCTGGCATCTGTTTGTTAGAGGCCACAGACACTGCAAACATCCTAAAACGCACAGGATAGCCACACACACAAAGGAGTCCTAGAATGGCAATTCATAAAGCATGAAACTTTGACCTAGAATGGCCCATCAGATGACATTTAGAGAGTAATGAAATCTCTTGACATAGGATTGAGACTCTTGAGTAGGATTTGAAAAAATGCAATTTCAGTAACTAAAACAAATGGTAAATATTTAATATACTCTTTAAAACACTAGTGAGGTTCAATGTGTTTTTAGTTTAGATCTTTATAAAAGCCTTTAAATAGTTACCAATTAAGAGTACGTGTACAAGCACATAACCAAAATATTATGGGTTCAATCCCTCGTCAGGGCACATACCTAGGTTGCCAGTTCAATCCCCAGTCCAGGTACATACAGAAGGCAACCAATTGATGCGTCTCTCTTGTATAAATGTTTCTGTTTCTCCCTTCCTGTCTCTCAAAGCAAAAAAAAAAATGCCCTCAGGTGAGGACTTAAGAAAGAAGAAAAGACAATTCAGGATTTAGCAATTACAAAAATCAAATTTTTTCAAGCTAAGCTAAATGCAGTGGTAAGAATGAAAATAGCGTCTACAATAATCACTATGTGCTTAAACCTGTAGAATGCTACAATCTTTGTAATGAGTAAATAGTCTTAACTATGCAAAGTAATATTAAAAAACAGAAATAGCATCAAATTTTTCTGAGGGAAGATTTCTTCAACACCCAGAATTTACTGTTATGCCTTCTTTCCTTCCTTTAATGGTTCCTACTACCCACCATGTTCACAGAAGTTTGGTACATACATAGTTAGTTCAAATGCCCAACTGTTAATTTGTAAGGCATTGCAGGGTATGTAGAACACTTACAAGTTATTTAAATAATTTCACACAGAGGAATTGAACACATGGAAGAATGGAACAGAGAGGAAAAGGAAGGCCAGATAGGAAAGATACTGATAGTATCTGAGTTTATTTCAAAATCAAGTTCATCTTTTTGAATATTATGCTTCCCCACTTCCCTTCTGGGGAATAATTACAACAACATTAATAACTTTTCTTTCTCTTTGTTATTCTGACTTTTCAGGGATGAAAGCCTTAGAATTATTCATGCTTCCTCACTCTTCTACCTTCTCTGACTTGCGCTATCAAAAATTCCTTTTAACTCCACCTGTAGAATGTCTCAAAGTCATCCCATCTCTGTTCTAATTACCAAAATTCTGGCTCAGCCCAATAATTGCTTGCCTGAAACACCTTCCTTACCATTTTCCCCATTTTGAGTCTTTTTTCTTTCCCTATTCGCTGCAGAATTAAATTTAACTGCCTGATGAGGACTATTGTGATCTGGCCCCACTCTACCTTTACAGCCCAGTCTTTCACTACCTTCATGCAGATCTTGTTTTAGCTAAAGTAGATATGCCTCTTCTAATGTCCTCCCCTCCTCCAGAATACCATTTCTTTACTCGTGGTTTCTTTAAATTTTATGTATCTTCTAAGATCAACCCAAATCCATTCCCCACAAAGCCTTTCCTAAACTCCTCGACAAAAGGTCATTGTACCTTACTATGTCTTACACCACTTAATATGTTTTTTTTTGTCCTGTGTTACAGTTCTTTGATGTCATTTTTACAAAATTGTAAATTTCTTGATATTAGGAATTATCTTATGCCCTTATTTGTAATTCCCAATGTGTGAAGCAACTATGTATATATAGTAGAAAGAATCAAGGTAAACCAGTGTTTAAGATCTAGCTCTATCATTTAAACCATGTGGCAAACTATTTTATTTACTTTGAATCCTGATATCTTAATCTACAAAAAGTGGGAAGTTCCAGTTTGCTTGCAGAGGTAGAAGATGGAAAAAATAATCTATTATCTTGTTTGGCACAATAGGCAATAAATATTCATCTCTTTTTTCTCTCTCTGTCCCACACCACTATGGTAACTTGAAGACAAAATTCATAGTGATAAAGTTTAATGAAGCCCCAAAGCATGGAGAACTTGAACTAAGTAGTGTTAGTAGAAATTGAAAAATGAAGCTATACAATTTTTTAATTTTTTATTTAGTTTCTTAAAAATATTCACCCAAGGGTATGTTCATTGATTTTTTAAGAGAAAAAGAGAGAGAAGAACATCAGTTTGAAAGAGAAACATCAGTAGGTTGTCTCCCTTACACTTCCTGACCAGGGATTAAATCCACAATCCTTTTGGTTTATGGAATGATGCTCCAACCAACTGAGCCACTCAGCTAAGGTAAGAGATAGATTTGAAAAACAAAAAGCTAGAATTGACATGTGTCAGACCTTGACTGGGAGACCTATGACTGAGATTTTGAGCTCAGGAATATGATACTAGTTAATAGAGATAAAGACAAAGGAAGAGCTCAGTAAGTGAATTAAAGGTGACTCCAAGTTTCTTAGGTGTCAGCTGTCAATGTAAGGGAACATTCAAACCAAAAGTATATTTGAACCAAACTGACAATACATTCTAGGAAGCGAGATCTCAAATCTCTAGAAAACAGTTCTACAGTTTCTTTTATGCATTTTAGATTAAGGCTCCCTGGCTGGTGTGGCTCAGTGGATTGAGTGTTGGCCTGTGAACCAAAAGGTCACTGGTTGATTTCCAATCTGGGCACATGCTTGGGTAGTGGGCCAGGCAATGCAAGAGGCAATGAGCACTGTTTCTCTTGCACATAGATGCTTCCCTCTCCCTCTCTTTCTCCCTCCCTTCCCCTCTCTCTGAAAATGAGTAAATAATTTTTTTTTTTTTTTTAAGATATTAAGGAGGGAACTAAGGAAGTTTACATGGTAGTGGGAAAAACAAAGCAGGAATTGAATTATAGCAAGTTAACATGCTCTCTTGAGGATGTATTGCAAAGGTGTGTTGACCTACATCAGCGATCTGAAACATTTTTCATCTCGTGGCACAGATAAGCTAATTACTTAAATTCTGCTACACACCAAAAACTATTTTTTTTTCCAGTCTAACAAAAGGGTATAATTCTGATTGATTTACAGAAAATAATAATAGTAATCGCCTACCCTCCCAAAGTGACTTAAAAAATCAGATGCCTATACTTGTATGTAAGGATTTCTTATACCAAGAATTAATCAGACACTATCTTATTATGCAACATGACCAATAAGATAGAACTCTATTGTGTGACCTATATATTTATAGATCAAGACAGGGCATTCACACCAGATGGCTATTGTGTTGGCTGTTGTTTTTCATTTGGCCATCTAAGGGAAAAGAAGTCAGTGCCCCTGACTAAGTAGTCAGTTATTGGATGTTTTAAAAATGCTTGTGGCACATCAGTTGAAAATTGATGACCTAGAAGCATAGAAACAATGGGCAGGGCTTGTTTAAGGCAAAGATAAACCTTTTACTAAAAAGTTACAGGCCTGAGGCATCCTACCCATCATGACCTACCCTGTTAGGAATTTATGTTCAGATCATCCTATGAGGTTACATTCCATAGAACCCCTTTTTTTTTGTCCACACAGCTTAGAAAATTGACTTTCAGAAATGGGCAACCTGGTATTAAGGGTTGACTAGAGAGAGAAATTGTTTTTTATTTATCTTGAGCTTCTAAATAGTCTTCAATGAACTTTCCATCTGTACTATTTTAATTGTTACAGAATAGTTCCGTCTATGGCCATACCACCCTGAACTTGCCTGATCTCATCCAGAGTAGTTCCAGCTGTACTATTTTACCTGGTCTTATTAAATATTTTTAAGCCCCGGCAGTATGGCTTGGCTGGGCATCATCCTACAAACCAAAAGGTCACCCATTCAAGGCACGTGCCTATATTGCAGATTTGGTCCCTAGTCGGGTTGCATGTGAAATGCAGCGGTTGATCAATGTTTCTCTTGAACATCAATGCTGCTTTCCTTCACTTTCTCCCTCCCTTCCTCTCTCTCTAAACTTAAACTAAATTAAAAAATAGAAAAACCAATGTCACATCATCATGGTCAAGTTGTAGGTATCAATTCTGAATCAAGGGAAGTTCTGAAAGCCTTTTCAGTTAAAATTTTTTTTTTTTTAAGATTTTATTTCATTATTTTCAGAAAGAGGGGAAGGGAGAGAGGCAGAGAGGGAGCGAGACATCAATGTATGGTTGCATTTCACCTGCTTCCAGCCACAGACCTGACTGGAGACCTGGTTTGCAATCTGGTTATGTGCCCGGCTGGGGAATCGAACCTGCGACCTTTGGGTTCGCAGGCCGGCGCCTTATCCATTGTGCTACAAGCCAGGGCTCAGTTAAACTTTTTACCTTGCCTGAATTAAGAGTCAAATGTAATTTACATTATATACTTTAAAACAACTAAAAATAATTTAGACAGATATTATATATAATAAGTATTTTTAAATAGTTCTTAAGTTCTTTCTAAAATGTTTCTGATTTACAGTTCTTAAACATAATATTTTTATGTAAATCTTTTCATCCATACACTTGTACTGAACATTAAGCTTAGTTTGAAGATTTGGTGTAGAACCTTTTAAGTTAAATGTTTTATGGAGGGTTTTTTGTTTTGTTTTTTGGGGGGATTTTTTTTTTTTTTTTTTTTTTTTTTTTTTTTTTTTTTTTTTTTTTTTTTTTTTTTTTTTTTTTTTTTTTTTTTTTTTTTTTTTTTTTTTTTTTTTTT